>JAJEKV010000030.1:2791841-3038750 GCA_021234155.1 Isoetes taiwanensis
AAAGGAATATTCCTTGTTGCCTTGAAAGGAATATTTTTAATGCCTCGAATGGAATATTCCTTGTTGCCTTGAAAGGAATATTCCTTAATGCCTCGAAAGGAATATTTGTTATTACCTTGAAATAAATATTCCTTATTACATTGAAAGGAATATTCCTTAATGCCTTGAATGGAATATTCCTTATTGCATTGAAAGGAATATTCCGTATTTCCTTGAAAGGAAAATTCCTTATTGCCTTGAAAGGAATATTCCTTATTGAAATGAAGGGAATATTCCTTATTACATCAAAAGGAATATCCCTTATTACATTGAAAGGAATATTCCTTGTTGCTTTGAAAGGATTATTCCTTGTTGCCTTGAAAGGAATATTCTTTATTGCATCGAATGGAATATTCCTTGTTGCCTTGAAAGGAATATTCCTTGTTGCCTCGAAAGAAATTGCCTTAAAAGGAATATTCCTTAATGCCTCGAAAGGAATATTTGTTATTACCTTGAAAGGAATATTCCTTATTACATTGAAAGGAATATTCCTTAATGCCTTCAAAGAAATATTCCTTATCGCATTGAAAGGAATATTCCTTATTGCATTGAAAGGAATATTCCTTATAGCCTCGAAAGGAATATTCCTTATTACATTGAAAGGAATATTCCTTGTTGCCTTGAAAGGAATATTCCTTGTTGCCTTGAAAGGAATATTCCTTAATGCCTTGAAGAAATATTCCTTAATGCCTCGAAAGGAATATTCCTTATTGCCTTGAAAGGAACATTCCTTACTGCCTTGAAAGGAATATTCTTTATTGAAATAAAAGGAATATTCCTTATTGCCTCGAATGGAATATTCCTTATTACATTGAAAAGAATATTCCTTGTTGCAATGAAAGGAATATTCCTTGTTGCCTTGAAAGGAATATTTGTTATTACCTTGAAAGGAATATTCCTTATTACCTCAATGGAATATTCCTTATTACATTGAAATGAATATTCCTTATGCCTTGAAAGGAATATTCCGTAGTGGAATATTTCCTCATTTAATTCAATGGTCCTAAAAGTTCAATGGTCCAAAGTTCAATGGTCCCCTAAAAGTACACATTAGCCCTTAAAAAAAATGGGAAAATGGGATCTAGGGTACATTCTGTTAGAATCCAGAATTTATGATTGGGCTCATCTTTTAAGACACGCGATTATGGCAAGCATTATGGCAAGCTTTATGCATGCAGCTATAAACTTGGTCTTCCTCTCTTTCGATACCAAACGTCATCCGAGCTTCCTAATCCGATCATCGTCTAATTTCGATCATGGCCAGGACCAAGATCACCAGCAAGAAACCCCTTGATGAATCCGTTGGTTCTAGTCGATCCGGCACAAAAATGACCATTGTGGCTCATTTTTCGAGCTCGGAGGTGGAGCGCATGCAAAGGCAAGGAGCTTCTGTCTCTGATAAAGTCCAGCAGTGGGTAGATCGGCTTAAAGTTGCTGAGGAGCGCCTCTTGGAGATGAAAATTTTAGCAGAAGGCAATGATCTTTTTGTGCAGCTGAGGATGCCTCATCCTGGACACTAATAGTGCCTTTTCGGCCTTATAATTTCTTTATGTTTTTTGTTTTCTAGGTTTATGAAATCCGAAACCTCCATGACATCTGATGCACAAACTTTGTTACGAGCTTTTTGATGATTTATTTTTTGTTCCTGTCGGGCTTTTTGTAAGCAGGGTTGTAAGCTAGCATGTATACAGATTTTGATGTAACCTTCTTTGGGAAGATAAGATATAATATAACATAACATAGTTTCATATGTGCTCTTTGTCTCGTAATTTTTGTTGGCTTATATTTTCAGCTTATAGAAAGTTAATCTTTGAATCAGGTTTTCAAGTAAGGGACTCTGTCCTTAAAAGACAATCTGTTTAAGTGAATATGCACGTTTAAGTGAATGCTCCTCTTGTGAGATCTGGAAGATCTGGACAACAACACATTTGTAAAAAATCAGTAATTAGTTTCAATGTTCTATTCATGTCATAAATGCAATCTGACATAATCAAAGCCTTGAAAGCTTGATAGGAAGCAGATAAGGATGTAACAATATCCGTCTGCAGCCTACTTGGAATCACACAGAAGTAGAGATCATTCCAAAACCACAAGGTGCCTTCAACATTTTGATTACATTCTGATTACTGTTTAATCACATTAAAAATACATTCGGATTACATTCAGTTTGCAAGTCAATGCCTTAGCGCATAGAAAAAGTCTTCAACAACACGTTAACATATTAAAGAGATTCTACAATCTCTGGCAAATTTCCTAGCAACATTTCATGCCAATATTTAGTCAGTTCATATGCATAAGATGTACTTTTAATCTTATGTTTGACTGGCTCCAATGGAAACCTTACCCCTATGTTTGACTGGCTCCAATGGAAACCTTACTCCAATGTTTCATATGGCCAGCACCATTTTCTTTCAGCCAATTGAGGTGCATCTTGAATGCTTTTTGTACAAAGTGGGTATCATGTATTTTGTCATCTGAAATAAAGAAGTGCACATATTTTCTCATTTTACCCTTTACCTTGAACATCGTAATGTAGACCAATATGCTGATTTGTTCATTGTATCAATGTTGTGCTTGAATCTCGTTGAATGGCTTCAAAGTATAATTCCCCGAGAAATCAACAACTGATAATACGGTATCATCACGAAGACTCTTTATGGATTCTTTGAATTGTTTGCTCTGCCAATGTGCAACAAAGTTATGATATACAAACTTCGACATATGATCAAATATGTTATCCAACATATTACTAGAGCTGCCTTTCTTGTCAATTAGCTTTAGCCTTCGTGAAGTTCCTTTCTTCAAGGGCTCATTAACGTAACCATAGACTTGTCAGTCAAGCGTTTGATCAATCTGCTCATTGTATTCTCTTGGACACAACTCAATTAATTGTTTTCCACAATTCACAATATGATTTGATGCATTGTAGTTTATGCCACTCGTTGCCTGCTGCTCTGTCACATACCATAGCCCTCCAAAATGTGCTAACATTATCAAATATCTTGTTCTTGGCTTGACATATCCCAGCATGAGCTTCAGATGCGCACACACCGCAATTGCATGAACAATTTTCATGGAGTCTTGAACTCATCAAATTAAATGCCTGCTTGTACAGATCTGATTGCTCATGTTTCACGCAACAATATGTGTTTCTTTCCTTTAGCTTTCTATTGCAAGAAGGTTTTAAGTATTCAAATTGCCTAAGCCCAATCTGAACCTCTGGATACTGATCCACAAAATTTTGGAATAATTCAGCCTGTAAAATTACAGTTACATAAAATTAGTCACCTCAGTATATTATATGTTTTTCTTTTACATATTCAAGACCCTAAACTCCCACACATACATGTATATTCTGATATACATTTTATTTCATTTACTATACAGTCACATAATTTCTTGACAATTAATACATCTCCACACTAATTTCTTCTTAGTTACTACCTATATCTAAAATACATCCAGAATTGAGTTTACTGCTGATGTAAATGCACAACATTCATTTACAAACTAGCTAACCTGGACACGTGGAAAAAATGTAAACAAATATACATATACGTATTGTCATGAAATAATTTGACATTTCCATGTAGAGCAAACTAGTGCAGACTATATCTACATTACATTCAAAGACTAAAGAAATATGTTACAAACTTTACATCAATGTTACAAAATAAAAAACATCTTTATTCTGCAAAAAAAGATGCAATTACATCTAAATTAAGTTGCCACTTATAGAGCAGCTCGTACCTGTGTAATGTCAATATATTGAATTGGTTGTGTCCTCTTCTTCATGACATCTCTAATTTTTGGTGAAACCTTTGAGTTATCTAACCAAAACTGAGCAACCATATCCTTCATAGACTGATCTATAGTATTTGTTCTTGGATTTCGACCTGCTAATGCCCACAGATTTGTTCCACCTAGTGACATTCTTTTCCTTCTCTCCACTGCTAGTTTCATATTTCTAGGATGTATTTTTAGCAATTTAGCTGCTACACCATAGATAGTATAGAATGCTTTGCAGCAAGTTTGTCATTGCTATTTGCATGTTGACATCTTGGGGGCCATCCTTTAGATTCTTTACCAGTTCTGTTTTCACAATAGCCTCTTGAGGCCTTCCAATGACTGGCTCAAATAGGAGTTGCAATCTTTTGTCCTGCAATAATCTTCTTGTAAATATACTTTGTTGTTTTGGAGTCAAATTACATACCTCATTCATTATGAGATTTACAGCAGCATTCACCTTTCTTCTAATTGGCTTTGTCACATATCCACCTCTACAAACCCTCTGTTTCGATTTTCTTTGCCTGGTTGTAATAGTGCTTTCTGAAACTTCATCAACAGGAGGATTGAAATCTGAACCCTTTGCTGACCTTGAAGTGCTTGCATGAGAGTCCAATCCTTCTTCCATAGTTTCTTGTTCAACTGGTGCTTTAAGACATCGATCCATTCTGCAGAAAGGGGATACAACATCCTGCACAAAAACAGATTTGTATTACTGTTTGAAGGAAAGGGATTTAAAATTCTTCAAGATATATTTGATATCTTGACATGCATTCGATTTAGGAGCAGCTATAATCGATTTGGGGCAAGTTTTCCTTGAGGTAGAATCCATTGGAGCCAATGTTTGATCGATTGAAGAAAGTTCAAAATGTGCGCCAAGATTTCGGGAGAATTTGGTATAATTATGGAGAATAATGGACATCAACCACCTTCATTAATGATAGGCAACTCCATATAAAATTCAAAATGTACATTACAAATACTTTAACCTACTTCATTTTTTTACATTAATATACAAAAAAATTCAGACATCCTTTTATGCTTCTACCCCTTAATATTCCTAGATTTTCTTGGGTGTAGGTCTTTATAGTGGTTAAAGTGCACTTGAAGTCAAAGCCAAAAGTTAAAGTCTTCATTACAAGTCAAAGTGATCCTGGAGCACGTATCAACTTAAAAGATGGGAGTCACCTTCCAGATAAAAGTAGTACAAGTCAAGGTTAAAGCCAAAGTGACATAGAGTGAATGTCCACTTCAAAAAGTGAAAGTCATCTGGTCGTAGCCAAAGCCAAAGTCAATTGAAGAAGATTCCCAATAGTCCTTTGGGTTCTAGGAATTCCATGAAGATTCCAAGGAGGAAGGTGCAAGGATAAGGGTAAAATAAAGGCATGAGATAATCTTACCTGGATTGGATTCAGTCCTCCGGGATCCCCTCCTTCGGAATCCCACCATTAACTGTGTAGTTAATGGGTGACTGTCGAGTTTAGGGCCAATTTTTGGCCCCATGGTTGATCTCTGATAGCAGTGGCGCTCACTGTGATTCCTCTTTGGCTCCTCCCTAATGCTCTTCTCCAGCCCATTTTGACCATGCCTGAAGTTATCCCATCCGATTTGGTGGAGAATCGAGGGAGAAAAATGAACTGCAAAAAGGATCTTATAGGAGGTAGCAATTTTGCACAATAACTGCGCAGTAAGTGGGATTCTGTCCTCCAAGATCAAACCTCCGAGGGATCCCGTCCTCCGAGATCACACCTCCAGGATCCTATGCCTAAAGATGAAGAATTTGATTACTTGTTAATATAAGTCAACCAAATATTAAATCAAACTTCCTCCTTATTCAAGTGTCAACACCCCTTTACAAATATCAACAACAAAATTGTAAAGGAACTTATAAGCTTATTAATCTTTTGAGATTAGACAAGCAATAGTTCAAACAATACCATTAACATATAATGGTCATTCAGAAATTCACTGCAGTGAAATTAACTCGAACTTCCCTTCATTCATATGATCTTCACAGCTAACCAAATCGTGCATGAACGATCTCCTGTGCTTCACCCTGTACCAAACATTTGGTTAACCATCATTCTATATACAGAGGAACGACCGACATGGCACAAAATCCGGATGGATAAGCTTCACCGCTCAGAGTTCATGCTTACTGATTTATCCCACAGGCCAAAATGAGAATATGGGCTTTTTGGTCTTTTGACCATTAACTTCAATGGTTTCTACATTTTACAATGATAAACGAAAAACATAGGAACCATAGACCATTAGGGTTAAGTCACACTTACAGATGATTGTGCAACCTAACCTGTTTGTGTCCACCCTATACAGTGAAGCAGAGATTATGCAATGACCTCAAAATCTAACACTCCTCCTTCATTGCATAAACAATGCACCTTTAAAGATCTCTGAAACTTTGTAAATTTATTCTCAGCAAGCCCTTTAGTGAAAATATCTGCAATTTGCCTTTCAGTTCTAACATATTTCATTTGAATATTTCCTCTTGCAGCTTGATCTCTGATATAGTGCATGCTCAACTCTATGTGTTTTGTTCTTTCATGTTCAACAGGGTTCTTAACAATTGCTATGCAGCTCTGGCTATCAGAGAAAATGACAGTGGGATTAATCTGCTTAACATTTAGCTCCTCTAGCAATCTTCTAAGCCAGATTATTTCCCTAGATAGAAGGTATGAGGCAGCATATTCAGCTTCAGCTGAAGATAGAGCAATTGCAGATTGCTTTTTTGTTCTCCATGTAATAGCACCACCTGCAAGATAAACCACATAACCTGTTGTAGATTTCCTTTCTGTTTGATCTCCTGCCCAGTCAGCATCTGAATAAGCATGCATTTGTAGATTATTGTCATCAAAGGTTATACCAAAATCTTGTGTTCCTTTTAAGTATTTCAGTACCCTCTTTGCTGCCAGCCAATGTATTTTGCATGGATTACTACACCTCCTACTGAGAATATTGACTGCATAACATATATCTGGCCTGGTATTGTTGCTCAAGTACAAAAGACAACCTATTAGAGCACGATATGGTACTTGTTCCATGTACTTAAGTTCTGCTGCATCTGCTTCAATGTTGTCAGTAAGATTATGACCTGGCACTATTGGAGTTCTAACTGTACCAGCCTCCTCCATATTGAATTTTTTTAACATGTTTTCTATGTGACTTCTTTGCTTCAACTTGAGTATTTTCTTTTCCCTGTCTCTCACAACTTCAATGCCCAGAAATTTTTGTAAGGGACCTAAATCTGTCATTTTAAATCTGTGTTTCAGAATGTCTTTGCAAGCATTTAGCACTTTAATGGAATTAGCCATCATGATGCAATCATCTACATATAAGGCTATAATACAGAAATCATTCTCTATTCTGTATCTGTATAGATTACCATCATTTTGTAATTTTTCCAGGCCCTGCTCCCTAAGAAAAGTATCCATACAAAGATACCATTCCCTTGGAGCTTGTTTTAGCCCATATACTGCCCTATTTAGTTTCCAAACCAAGTTCTCTCCTTGTTCAAAGCCTGGTGCCTGTTTCATAAATATATCTTCCTCTAGTATAGCATTCAAGAAAGCAGTCTTTACATCCATATGATGGATTTCACAATCTAGAGCATTTGCCAAACTTAGGAGAACTCTTATGCTTGTAAGTTTAACTATTGGAGAGTAAGTTTCATCATAATCTTGCCCTTGCTTTTGAGTATAGCCTTGAGCAACCAGCCTAGCCTTATATTTCTTTGATCCATCTGTATTTGTTTTAATTTTAAAAATCCATTTGCTGCCAACTATGTTTTGACCAGCAGGTTGTTTTACTACATCATAGGTGTGAGTGTCCACAAAGGATTTTAACTCCTCATTCATAGCTTTTTTCCATTCTTCAGCATTTACACTATCCAAAGCCTGCTCGAATGTTCTGGGTATTTCACCATCTTCTAGAATGGCCATGATTTGTTCAATCTCATCTGCTTGTTGCATGTGTTCTAGCCTCTTACTTCCACCTAACTCAGTTCTCCCATAAGCTTCTTGGTCAAATGGAGTCTCTTCTATAAGTCTTTGAGCTTCAGTTTTCCTTTTCCTTATTCTTTTTTCTGATATTTTATTGGCTTCAGCAGTCTCTTGCTCCACATGTTCAGTTTCAGCCCTATGAACATCTTCTATTATTTTATTTTTTTCATTGTTCTCCTCCTCCTCTTCATCATCAAGCTGGTTTGCTGTTATTTCCAAAGGCTTGTTAACAGCAACCTCTTTTGTGATTTGATGTCTTTGATTGTAAAGCACATCTTCACAAAAAATAACATCCCTACTAATGATTATATTTTTGTTTTCTGGGATAAAAATCCTGTAACCCTTAGAGTGATTATCATAGCCTACTAAGAAGCCAATTTCAGCTTTGTCATCAAGTTTTTTTCTTAACTCATCTGGTTTATGCACATAAGCCAAACATCCATAAACCTTGAACTTTTCATAGTTAATTTCTGGATTTTCTCCATACCACATTAAATCAGGAATATTCCCATGCAAGCTTGAGGAAGGAAGTTTGTTTTGAATGCTATTAGCAGTTTGTAAGGCTTCCTCCCACAAATAGTTGGGCAATCCACTGTTCTTAATCATTGATCTTACTGCATTCATCAATGTTCTGTTCCTTCTTTCTGCCACCCCATTCTGTTGGGGGCTATATCTACAAGTTAGTTGCCTTCTAATCCCATTAGCAACACAGAAACTTTTAAATTTTGCTGAAAGATATTCTCCTCCTCTATCAGACCTTATGCATTTTAATTTCTTCCCTGTTTGTCTTTCACATTCTGCTACATACTGTTTGAAGGCTGCCAATGCTTGAGCTTTATTGTGTAGCAGGTAACATTTACATTTCCTAGTGTAATCATCAATGAATGTGATGAAATACCTTTTGTTTGTTCTGCCCCTGATATTTAATGGTCCACATAAATCAGTGTGAACCAGCTCAAGAATCTCCTTACTTTTTTTATTTGATTTGTGAAAAGGCAGTCTATGTAGTTTGCCTAACATGCATCCTTCACAAATATGCCCTTTTTCTCCACTTTCATATTTAATAAAACCCTTCTTGGCTAACAACTTCAGATTATTTGAGTGTGTGTGAGCTAATCGATTGTGCCAAAGTTCAAAGTCAGAAAGCATCAATATTTTGCAATCACTTTCATGTTCCAACTGAAACAATCTACCAACACGCTTGGCATGAAACTTGATTTCATTATTCAACCAAATATTACATCCAGAATCATCAAATACAATTCTGTATCCCAAGTCAACCAACTGGCTTACAGAAATTAAGTTTTTAATAATTCCAGGCACACACAAAACATTTTTTATGTCCACTAAATTTCCTTGCATATCCCATAGCTGCAATAATCCTCTTCCTTCAATCCTTTGCAAGGCTCCATTTCCTACTTGAACACTTCTAGATTCTCCTTGTTCTAAATTTTTAAGAATCTCAGCAGAGTGAACTACTGATCTTTCAGCTCCACTATCAACTACAAGAGCATGAGATAATTTGTTAGTATTTGATCTATTCTCAAGGACTGAATTTAACAAATTTACCTCATCTTCATCTATAATTTTTGATCCTTCTTCATGCTCTTGAGTTATAAAAGCTCCTGCAGACCTTCTTGCTCCTCCTCGACCTCTTGGAACATTTCTTCCTCTATTAAAGGTACCTCTTCCTCTTCCAAACTCCTTTGGGGTAGGACACTTAGATGCCAAATGCCCTTGACCACCACAAGTATAGCAAAAGAACTCATTTTTCTTAAGTTTTGGACAATTACTTTTGATGTGACCAGATTCATGACAATAGTAACAAATGAGTTTATCTTGTCTTTTACCTCCAGCATATAAAATTTCAGTTTCTTCTTCAACACCTTTAGTCACTTTTTTCTGTTCTATCTCAGTTCTAATGATAGTTTCAGCCTCATCTCTGTTTTTGGCAACATTTCTAATGAACAAGCCCAATTGTTCATTGTCCATAACAGCCCTTGCAATAGCTAAAACCTGGTACCTTTCAGATAATTCAACTCCAGCACCTCCTAGGTCAGCTATTATATTGTCAAACTTATTAAAGAACTCTGATACATCATCCTCTTCATGAAGCTTAAGGTTCCTTAATTCTTTGTCCAACAAATCTATTTGTGAAGATGTCTTTTCTTCATAATGCTTAAGCATGAACATCCACATTTCTCTAGGGCTTTTGTTTCTCAACTTTAGCCTAATTGTAGGACTAACCTTGCAAGCAATGATTCCTTGAGCCTCTTTGATTTTGGCCAAGCTTGAACGACTCTTTGCTCCACTGCTCTCAGCAGAAGTAACTTCCCCTGCACTAGCAGCATCTCCCTCTGCTTCTTTTCCCTTTGCAGTACCAGTAGTACTACTACTTGCAGCAGTGACAGTACCTGCATCAGCAACAACAACAGCAGGATCTACAAGATCCCATAAGTCTTCAACTTCTAGTACATGTTTCACAGCATCTTTCCAAATCTGAAATCCAGGCCCCCCTTTATAAACTTCAACAGTGGCCAAAAGGCCAGCACCAAATCGACTTGACATTACTCTCAATCTCCTGTGCTCTGATACCAGATGAAGAATTTGATTACTTGTTAATATAAGTCAACCAAATATTAAATCAAACTTCCTCCTTATTCAAGTGTCAACACCCCTTTACAAATATCAACAACAAAATTGTAAAGGAACTTATAAGCTTATTAATCTTTTGAGATTAGACAAGCAATAGTTCAAACAATACCATTAACATATAATGGTCATTCAGAAATTCACTGCAGTGAAATTAACTCGAACTTCCCTTCATTCATATGATCTTCACAGCTAACCAAATCGTGCATGAACGATCTCCTGTGCTTCACCCTGTACCAAACATTTGGTTAACCATCATTCTATATACAGAGGAACGACCGACATGGCACAAAATCCGGATGGATAAGCTTCACCGCTCAGAGTTCATGCTTACTGATTTATCCCACAGGCCAAAATGAGAATATGGGCTTTTTGGTCTTTTGACCATTAACTTCAATGGTTTCTACATTTTACAATGATAAACGAAAAACATAGGAACCATAGACCATTAGGGTTAAGTCACACTTACAGATGATTGTGCAACCTAACCTGTTTGTGTCCACCCTATACAGTGAAGCAGAGATTATGCAATGACCTCAAAATCTAACAAAATAAATGTGCAACTAGTGCTCCGAGATCACACCTCCGGGATCCTATGCCTAAAATAAATGTGCAAACTTCTAGCTATGTTGGAGGAGATTAAGTGTATGTGTTGATGTATGTGCGAGACGTTGCAAGATTCAAGTTATACAGTCAAAAATCTAGTGCTTTACTACAATGCATGCTTTTATAGAGTCTCTATTTCTATTATCATAATAACTGCAAATATATGGCTCATTTTAATATTTTTTAATATCAGTAATGGTAAATAATGGCTTTTAATGGTTAATTCGAGCTTTTTCTTCCAATATATATCTAATGATTGAGTGTATTTTAGGTATAGTTTTGCAAGAACGAATTGTCCATGATCGTGTGGCAATTGGCCGAGCAGTGAGGGTTGTCCACCTTGTATGTGGGCATAACTCTGCCAGTGGTCCATTATGGGAAAAGCTTTCTTGCAATATCCTGTTGAATATTGCCATCAGAATTGGCACTATTGGAGGCCCTGCCCATTTGAGTAGCTCTACTTGCATGCCATCCAAATCTGCCGCCTTGCATTAGCGAGACGTTATAAGCCCTTGGTGACTTCTGCCTTTGTAATGACTAATGCTGGCTCCATCTATAGGGATATTGCTACTCGGACTCCAAGTGGGTCATAAAGTTGCTATAAGTATTGGATCTGTTGCTCTGGAATGATATTTGCCACCGGCTGCAAAGATTTGTCTAGTATTTCTTCGCTAGAATGTCTTGGGATGACGGTCCTGGACATAGAACATTTCTCGAAGATATTTCTCAATGTACTTTGCATTCTTTCCCTAGAGAAAAGTGTGGTATTATCTGATCACATGCGAGTGCTATGTGGGCTTAGGGACTTGTTGGAGCCCGAATTTAAGCCCCGTGCATTTGTCATCAAACCACTGATTGCGAGGAAAGGTTGTAGCCCTTAACGGCCTCCGCAGACAGTTTCTTTCAAAGCATCTATCGACAATTATAACCACATTGATTAACTGGGTTGTCTGCTGTTGTAGCGTAGGGAGATGCAGTACTTCTTCTAGGTCAGTTCTAACCATCTAGATATAGGCCTCTGCGTGGTCGTCATCCAAGCGTCGGGGTGTTGGAGCACTGGGCATTGGAACAGTTTGTCAATCCACCTGTAGGAAAATGGATTGGTGGCCAGAATCCATTTGTCTGTATCAAAGTGAAAGTGGATAACTAGGTGCAAATCCTGCTCTCATTAGCACGTAATCTACGACACTGGAACCGCCATCCTGATTCTCTTGCCTACAAGTGTAACTGCTAGAGGATGGCCACTTGTATATTATTGCATTGCAAATGAGCATGTCAAAGGTGTTACACAGCAAAAGCAGTTGTCTGCCATAGCACGTGACCGGTTAAGTCATCTGATGCCCATGGCCAAACCACTTCTACATGGCACAACTGTAACATATCGCCAATGGGTTAAATTTTGTTAACTGTCTATCCCCATACACGCATTGAAGTCTCCAAGCAACATGACTCTACTTAGCTATTTGTGCTGTTGTATATCATCATATAGATTGATATCAGAATCCAGAAGTTAATATCTACATTTGGGAAGTAGCATACTGCCACAAAAAGGGGGATATTGCTGCAATTCTACACTCAAACTCACAGGTAACGATTGTGTTTGTCTGTCTTATGTAGGGGATTGACTGTACCCACGTCCGTAGTAGGCAATATTATCCGCACTTGCATGAGCACTCATTAAACAATGAGTAGTGCTAATAGCCCGACAGATCTAGTAGCATGTGCTCTGCATCCTCCCTATTTCCATATGAAAAATCAAATCCACATTTGCAGCAACGGAGTTGAGACTATCTCTTTACTGCCAAGGAAAGCCCCGATAAGTCCAGGAGACTATACCTAAGCATATTTCCTATTTATGGACAACAGATGTAGAAGAAAACTCACGCAGGGTTGTGATAGCAGCAGAAGGGGCAAAATGTGGTGCTGGAGCAGAAGCAGATGGAGCAGCAGGAGCAGAAGAAGCGACAGGAGATGGCAGAATATGAGCATGGACTCAGCAGTTACTGGAGCAGCAACAACAACTCCCATAGTAGCAGCTCCAGCAGCAGGACCCTGAGGGGTTGCAACAGTTTGATGTAGCGCCTCTGTCACATCAACATTTGTCGATCGAAGGATCCACATCTTGCCTTGTATTATTGTTCTGCCCTCTCCCCCCACAAGTAGGAGTTTAAACAAAAATATCCAACTAAGCCAATGCACATTTGATAAATTCACAATAAACTTACTTCAATGTCCATCAATATATAGGATGTCTATGTACAAACATTTAAAGCTAACTCAAACAAAGTATACAACTTTTCCTTCCTACAATTATATTTTGGAAGTTATCAAGAAAATTTACAAACATAGTGGAACCTGAAGAAACTCCTCTATGACAACTATATAATCACCTAGTCATAATCAATGATGTCAGAACTCTAGCATACACTAGTTGTAAGGAAGAATTACGACCATTATTTTAAAGATTAATATAAGATATATAAGGATTCATAAATTTCAAAGTCTCCATGAAGGAATGGAGGAAAAATGGTGGCCTCAGAGTCATTGACATTGAAAAGCAAGGGATTGTAGCCAAGTATATTTATAGAGTTGGGCATGATCTGATCAACCATATAGTCTCATATCTCATACGGCACTATCTTCCCAAATGCCATCCTTTTGGATGGAGGAATGTGAGGACGCATCCCCCCTATAGTTTATATTTTGATTTCAATGTATCTAATAGCAATTTCAGAAATCATCAAGAAGTGGATCAGAGTTTGAAAAGCTATAAGTAAAGTGTACTTTTGGAAGGAGGGACTCTCCAAGGATCAGACCATTTTCTGGAAACCATTCTTGATTCTTAATAATTTTAACATCTCCTTAGCTCTTCATTTTCCTATCCAATGTGGGAAATGGACTGAGCATGGTGTCATCCATATTTCTCATATGTTTAATGAGGATAGTTTTATTGAATCACAGAACTTTGTTTTAAATAATCTAGGAGAAGGTCATGCCATGCTATATCAAGCTACAAAGGACATCATGATTGAAGCTATTTGGCATGAACATGACATTCATTGACACATCAATGGCATCACAGGATACAAGGTAAAAAAATCTTACAAGCATCTCACACTCCAAGAATAAAATACTTTATATGGCAGCCTTGGCATAAGGCCTTAGCCACTAATACCAAAAGGTATAGATTAAATATGGCGGCTCTATCTAATATTTGTGAGAATATGTACGTACAGGCAGCAGAAGATGAGAATCATTTGTTCAAAAATTGTCTTTGGCAGAGTGGGTTCTTGAGCTAGCAGCAGAAGAATTTCAAATACTCAATTTAAAGTAACCCCTTTTGCTTCCAGAATTTGGCTTGATCTGAAAAGTACAGGCTAAACACATGGTGGGATTGTTGAGGAGGAGGGCCGGGTTTCAAAAAATAGTTTGAGATTTTGAAAGGCCTCCTTCTCGGAGTACATTTCCTTAACCTATAACCATGCTTTAATCCACTTTTTTATAATCCCAGGAGTATTCTTAGGGACCGAAAAAGGGAAATAGGTAGAGCGAGGAAGCTCCATCCTTATAGATCTCCAGCGAAAGGGATGACATCTACCAATATAATACCTGTGAAAATAGAGATAGGATGCCTAATATAACCATAACAGGATTTATAAAAATACTTAGCAGCAAGGGCTAGGCCCTGCTTTTTTATATTAATGGTACCCAGACTGCCAATTTTATTCGGTTTACAACACTCGTTCTTGCAAATTGGATGCCAACACCTTCTAATCTGGCTACAAGCTATGAACCTGCCAATAATGCGTTGCAATTTAGTAGAAGATTTCTTAGGGACAATGATGACTAATAATTGATACACATGGGAGGATGAAATCATAAAATTAGCAATAATAGCCCTACCATTCTTGAAAAGGTATCGCAAGTTCAGAGTATCAACCTTTTTGTAGAACTTACCTATATTATTATTCCAAAGCTCAGATGCATTACGTCTGGTGGAAAAGGGAATACCTAAGATTTTTTACCTCGTGTTAGGAGAGATACTTACAGCCCAAAAAATAGCCATTTGTTCCCCTTTGACTTGGTCTCTTGCTTGGATTGCAGACTCAATAGGATTAACTTTACAAACCGGATGCCTCTCCAAAGTCTTCAAGAATGCTCTGAGTATTCTTATAGAGTCATCATCCAAGGAAACCAGGAGGAAGGTATCGTTTGCAAAATG
The DNA here is from genome assembly GCA_021234155.1 of Isoetes taiwanensis. Lineage (NCBI taxonomy): Eukaryota > Viridiplantae > Streptophyta > Lycopodiopsida > Isoetales > Isoetaceae > Isoetes > Isoetes taiwanensis. The sequence goes on from JAJEKV010000030.1 coordinate 2,807,166, forward strand.
ACCATTAAGGATTTGGCCTACTTGAGAGGTTTTAGGAAGATTTAGGCCCTTAATAATATTAGTGTTCTAAACCCATTCCATTTTGTAGCGAAGGGCTTCCATAATAATCAAGAAAAGGAAGGGAGCAAGAGGACAATCTCGTTTAACCCCCCTTTGAATGGAGAAGAAGGGGCTGCACTCACCATTTATAAGGATTGTTGATCTTGAGTTCTTAAGGATAGCTTTGAATATCTCAATACACCGATCCCCAGGGCTCTGCAACTCTTAAAGTGAAAGTTCCAGCTCACAATATCGAATTAGTAATATCTAATTTTAAAAGAGTTGTATCTTATATGGGATCTTTTCCCCATTGAAGGCCCAAAATGGGAGTAACCATGTTATCCAAATAATTTTATTTTAAAGATAAGCATACTGAGAGTTGCTTATATGACATCCAACATTTTGAGTCTTGAAGCTAAGTTTCCTAAAATTATCTTGTAGATCATATTAGTTAGAGAAATAGGTTTGTTATCAGAAAAAGTGTTAAGATTGTCAATCTTGGGAATAAGAGCCATAAGACTGGTGTTTATCCTTGCATCCAAGAATTTTCGCTCTCTAAATGCATTAGCAACCTTTGTAATGCATTCCCCAAGAATTAGCCAAGTCTTCTTAAAAAACTCGACTAGAAGGCCATCGGGTCCAGGGGTCTTTTCAATCTCCATATCTTTGCCTACCTGCAAAAACTCAATATTCTCAATGGCTTAGTGAGATAGGAATTTTGTACATCATTGAACTTTTTATTGACACCGAGAGCACCGAGAGCTGTCGGATGGGCATATTTGCCCTTTATTCTTTGATCTGAACCGTATATAATGATCCTCATTTATGGGGTATGCCTGTACAAGTTTTTCTATACTGTATATTGAGGTTTGTAAAATACTATAAGGTTTGAGGGAATGTACTTAATGGTGTTAATTTTGTACGTGTATTGTTAGTTATTAGGGGCTCTCGCTGCCCTACATAACCCCCCGTGTGAATATGCACCCAAGCCAGAGGGGGTTTTAAGGGGAATTTGTTTTAAATGTTTGGATGCAATGGTTTGTGTTAATTAATGTTAATGGTAAGTGTGTTTTATTTGTTATATCTTAAAAAATTTTGGGCCCTTCGGGCCCTAACAACCTTAAAAACCTTGAGGAATTGATGAAACAAGTAAAAAACATATGTAATGATATTATATATATTCAAAACATTTTTTACCTTTTTACATATGTTTATTTAGGATTAAACTGAGTTTCCTATGCACTATTATCTTCACACCATAGTAAAAATTAGATGTTTTCAATTATGACAATCTCAAATGGTCTGCTTTACAATGTATTGTGAGGAACAACATAGCAGATGTGCTTTATCTGCGCAACTCTAGCATTTGTTGTTTTCATGAGCTACATCCACAATAATAGAATAGAATAGAATATGATTTTATCATCCACGGAGACCAACTGGCCTATGGGACCCAAGTACAAAGAGAGAGCAGCGGGCGTATTACTACCAGGATTAAAACCCTCACCAAGGGTTTTTGGGAAAACCTTAGTAGCAATAAGGATCTTGACATACCGCATGATTATATACATAATCACAAGTACTGGTGAGGTTAATGCCGGACGGGGGCATAAGCGAGTCCCCATTACCTCCCCGGAGGTAATGATCCCAACAAGCCTACAGAGGTTTCAAGTAGCTCATGCAAGGCCCGATGGGGGCACAACTAACCGAAAGCATACCGAGCCCGGATATGCCGGGGTGCGGACAGGCCCGGAGGGCGGACTTTCATCCTAAATGCCGCATGCTGACAAAGACGGCCGGACTCGTCCTCACGTGGCTCCGAATCCATCTCCCTCGCTCTCAATGCGGAGGTGGTGTGCACTGTCTTGAATGGAAGCAATCACCCTGCGCTTTTCATGGGTAGACGGTGCGCAGGTAGTGGTGTGGGCCCCTTGTGAGCATGGGATTAACCTCTTTGTCGATAATTTGCCACCTTGACATGTGACAGGGGCCTCGCAGATCCCAAAGCTTGGCCATGAAGCAAGCATCCAAGCACCGCTTCAAGGCGGCGCGTTCCTTCGGTGTATGCACCGGGTCCACATCTGTGTGCCTCGCACATTCCATAGCGAACCACCGGGCTTGCTTGTCTTTCCAGCCGGGCTTTGAGTCGTCGCGGGCCCATCGCCACCGCCAAAGCAAGGTTGGGCAGCCGGGCTTCATCCATAGCCACCACCTTCCGGAAGTAAATAAGGTGGCGTTCAGCGCAGCCCTCAGAATGGAAGGAAGCCTGTCTCCTGGAGCAAGATCTCGATATGGGGACCGTGGATTTCACTCCCGCGGGCCAAGAAGGCCTTTTATACCTGCTCCAGATCGTTCCAAGTGGTGAGGGATATCACCGGGCCCCCACACTTCTGCCCCATAGAGGAGGACCGGTTCAACCAAAGCCCACGAACAAGTGTGCCTGGTGACCCCATGCATACTGCTCTACGCCTTGGATTTGTTGTTTTGCATTGCATCTGAGGGCTTTCCAGCCTGCAGTGACCCAGAACCCGGTGGATGCATCCCGGTGTGTGGTAGTAGAAAACTGAATGCCCAAATACTTATAAGATGAGCCACCTCCACTACTTGCCCCCGGGTAAGTGAATGAGGGAAGGCGTGGGTGCTCTGGATGATGGTACCAAAGCACCCTTGTCTTGGCCAAGTTAACTCTCATGTCGCTGAATTGGGCGAAAGTGTCCAAAGCATCCGGTGGCGTTGCATGTCCTCGGGGTATATATGAAAGCGGGCAACATCATCGGCATATATGAGTTGTCGGATTATGTGGTGCATCAACTCCCCTGCTCAGCCTAGCCATTCTTCTAGCTGGTCAATGTAGCCCAAGAGCTGTGGGATAGAGGGCAGCCCCGGCGCACCCCAATGCTACTAACAACGGGCTCCCCGACAAGTGTGAGACTAATCGGAGCAAGTCTCAGATAGTCTCAGATATAGCATTCGCGGCAAGTCGACGGGTCCCTAGCTGTCTCCCAATCTGCCCCACAACTTATCCCCGAGGCATCGTGGTCAAAAGCCTTTCGGAAATCCACAGCAACAAGCATGCATTCGGGCGTTGATTCCGCTATCCTCTATGAGTGTTCGCAGAGGAAGATATGGTCAATAGTAGAATGCCGGGCGGAAGCCTGCCTCTGTGAGAGCCCCGACTTCTCCATCCTTCGCCCAAAGTGTCGGCCGCCAAGAATCCCGGCAAGCAACTTGCAAAGACAGAACTGACCATAATGGTACGATAGTTGGCTGGGCTGTGGGGGTCCCCTGCTTTGTATATGGGCACAACTCTACTGGTAGTCCAGTGCGGGGGGGAAGCCTTCTTGCAATGCCCTGTTGAAGAGTGCTGTGAGAACCGGATGAAGAAGTACTTTTGATGCAAAGCATCAAGGATTGCCTCCCTGTGATATGCATTTCATAAGATTAGATTAATGTTACGAAGTTTGAAACAACTCAAAAGGAAAAGAAAACTAACACAATGCTGGATTCTTTCCCAAATGTTCCGCAATATCTGACACAACAAAGCTCTTCAGCATAGTCAAATGTACCGACTGGAATCTTATAAACGCAGGTGCCTCCGAATGTGATTGCTCGGCTGCTTGTTCCTGAAGCCCTCCCGGGAATTCCCAAAGGAGTATGAGCTGAGACATGTATTCCTTTTGACATTTAAGAGAGCAATTATAATATGGCTTGCCTACCACAAACTAGAACTATATTATACAAATGCATTCAGTTTTAAACTCAGATATACAGTAAAAACTATATAAATAGAATTAACCAAATGAGTAAGCACATGGACCTGTGCTGTGCTGGATTCTTCCCCAAACGTTCCGCAATATCTGACACAACAAAGCTCTTTAGCTTAGGCAAACGTACCGATTGAGATCTTCTAAACGCAAGTGCAAATGTAATTGCTTGGCTGCTTCCTCTCCAATTGTTACTGATGTCCTCCCTGGAATTCCAAAAGGAGTATGAGCTGAGATATGTATTCTTTTTGACTGGCAGAATTTTACTAGTTCATATTGCCGCCAAAATGAATGCAACTCTATCTGTTACATAATTCAATGTATTTCAGAAAACAGTGCATTCATAAATAGATGGCAAACATGGAAAGGTTGTCCTGTATTAAAAAGGTACATACAACTCCTGACATGTCAATAAAAAAGATCATATACCTATATACCTGGTTAACAGCAGGAACAATCTTAGCAAAATTAAGAATTTCTTCTAGCTACTGGATGCTGAAATTGCTTACTCCAATTGCCGGCACCTTGCCATGTTCAACCACATCTTCCATTGTCTGCCAAAGCCTCTCGATTCTTCTAGCCAACTCCCGACCCTCTACGTCCAAGTATGATAAGCCTTAGATCTAATAGATAAATCTTCTCTTTGCAGTCCAGGAATCCCTCCCTTAATGCCATCTCCCAAACCATGACCCATTTTGACTTATTAAATAACCCATCTTCTTCAACTTCGTCACTAAAAAACATGAGGATTAACAAAAACAGAGGCCGCATCAGCTATGGCAGATATAGCCCAAAATCCGAAGCCATATTGCTCGATTTCACTGCCCAGCCAACGTGGTCTCCTATCTTTCTCAAATGCATCCCGAGTCCATCTTTTTCCAAATCAAAAGCATCCTGCGTCCATCTTTTTTCAAATCTTTATTCAAACCCTCTTTTGCTTTCATCTGCATTCTGGCAGCCTCCTTCTTTCTGTCCTTCTTTGCTCTGCTGGATCCGGCGGCTCAGGCGCTTGGGTATAAACAAAAAACTGGTCCAACAAATTCATCCCGGGACCTTTTTCTGACGCCAAATCTATGTTCCAGCAGGCTAATCAATCAAGCCGAAGGATTTGAGTTGTGGGATTATAATAAAGCTGCACTAAATCACCACAACTTGGCAGATTTTGCTTTGATTTTCGAGATCGAGATCCCTTACAGCAAAAACCATAATCCAGAGACCTAATTTTCGAGGAAACAGGAACCCTAAAATGAGCTGCTCGAGCTTTGCATGTCGAGCAAAATAAAATGTAATAGGAAAAATAGAACTTAACGGAAAAATATATGATATATGGGTCTACACTATTGAAAAGAGGCATTAAAATTAATTCAAGCGTATGCAAATAAAATGCGCACTCTAGATGTACTAATTAGTAGGCCTTATGCAATATGCCCATCAAATCATATAAAAACCATTGGAAAAACCGTACAAAAATACAAAAAAAAAATCCTGTTATTATGCTACATATTGAAATTATCCATAATGTTTGGATTAGAACCCATGTTGGTACCCATAATGTCGATGAAGTAATTTGTTGCAGATTGATTGAGCTCATCATCATTGGATATCCAGTTATCATCAACTTTAACCTCATAGATCTGATTCCTCTTCACTCTAGACTTAGCCTTAATAAAAATGTACTGGAAATTACATCTCTCATCCTCTTTTAACTCCTTGATCTTAGCTTTCAATTTCCATCCCTTGGCAATATTGATTTCCTCTTTTTCAATGAGCATAATCTGATGTTATCTTTCTGTGCACTAGTCAAATTGTTTCTTAATTCTTCCAAATAGGCCCTTTTCTAGTAACAAATGCCCTTTCTCCATTCCTTTAGCCAACAATTGATTTGCTTAGCAGTAATAATCCACCATTCCATCCAACCCATGGTGCCACTAGGCTTTGGACTTCTATTGATAATGTCTCCAAGCTGTCATAAACTTCTCATGATCCAAGAGATTAACCTGTGTTTGTTATCAGTATGATTGTAAAGCGATGGGCGATGGGTGATGGGCGATGGGCGATGGGCGATCGAGGGAATATAGCGATAAACAGGTCAGTAATCAGTAATCTGTGATTTACTTTCCAATCTGTGTTTGTTATCAGTATGATTGTAAGTTAGGTTTAGCAGAAGTAGCCAATTGTAGTCGGAGATCCAGATAGTTATTTCAAATTACTAAAAATGCTAAAAATACAAGAGAACTGTAGCCAGAGTCATGAGAGCTTCGAAAATGGGAGTATCAGAGTGTTAGTTTTAATAATGGAAGGGGACAAGGTTAATGGAACAAAAGAAGGAGGGACGCCAATCAGCACAGCATAGCTAATGGAGCTATGGGTCGAGGGGCAGGATGGAGGACGAGAATCGGAAGCATATTCGTCAACGGGTACACAACGGTCATGAAAATTCGAATTAGCAAGGAAATAACAATATTATGAAATAATAGCGGAAATAAAAGGAAAAGGAAATGGGGTGAGGGAATAATAAACGTAAGATAAATATCGCTGAGTTTAAAATTACATGAACAAAAAAAAAAAAAAGAGACGGAATACGTGTCGACAGGGAAATAACAAAAGTAGACTACACACTTAAAGGGGGGCGGGACACGTGGCAGCACAAGCGGAAAGCGTTAAAGGATGCGTAAGAATGGAATAATGAGAATATAGAAGAGTGCGAAACAGACGTAGGTAAGCTAAGTAGCTAGGAGCCAGGTGGCGAATATCCACGTACGAAATTCGAAAAGATAGCATAGGACAAGACTACGATAAGACTAGCATTTAAGGTAGACGGCCGTAAAAATTAGCGGGAATTCAGACAGATCTTCGTAACCCTAGAACTATATAACAGTAAGCAAGAACAAGAAAAACCACTCTCAAGATCACTCAAGATCTTGCGACGCCAGGAGCTCTTGCGCCCTTGAGCGGCAATTCCGGATTATCAGAAAGCGCTAGCCCAGCTCCATCTCCATCTCCACCTCCGCCTCTATTTCCGCCTCCATCTCCATCTCCATCTCCGTCTTCTCGCTAAACAGGAATGGACAAAGGTAAGAGAGCAGCAGCAGACAGCGATGGTGGAATGAGAAAGGTCGTGAAGCGATCCGGATCAGGGGTTCCGGGTAACCTCACGGTGCCCTACAATCCGGACCTCGAGGATCTCAACCCCTGGTGCATCTGCGAACCGGAGTGCTTGTGTTTAGGTCGAGGGCTGCCGTCGTGCATCAGCTGCAGGCGAGTGCACTGTCTATACTGCGATCGAATCCACCATGCTCAAGATATGAAGGATCACGGCTACACTCTAGGGATGCTAGAAGTGCTGGGAGTTTTAGGTGATAAAAATGATACAGTAAGACGCCAGGACCTAGATAGAACTATGAGCTGTTTTAATCGGATGCAGATTCATGCAGCATTGCAGCGGTCTACAAGTTACCAGCACAAATTATACATCTGTGATTTCGGGAAGGTTTGTATCCCATTGATTTCATATGCCGAGCATACATAGGGAGGAACCTGGAGAAAGTTAAAAAGATAGGGGAGTCATCCGCGGAGAAAAAACCAAGGAAGTGAATATCTGTGATAGAGGCAGGCAACAATAGAGGGAAATGAGAAGGGCTGCATGTAACCCTGTGCTTTTGCTTTAGCTTTAGCTTTAGTATTTTGTTCTGTTTTGCCTTGCCTTTTATCTGTTACTTTTCCGCTACTTTATGCTTCGATCTTATGCTTCAGTCTTTCAGTTCTGCTTACTATAAAGTGCAACAGCATAAGGTTGTAGGAAGTGTTTGAATGATGCGGGGAAACCCGAAATAGAAGAAAAATTTTGCCTGTAATGCTTGGTAATGGCTGAATAAGCCAGAAACATGTAATTGCAGTTTACCTTTTTGAATATAAGATAATTCTGCGCATAAGAGATAGCTATTTTGGTTCGGAGACTAGTATGTTCTGACTCCCAACTATTCTCAACTATTCTCAACTACTTTCAATCACTTTTAGTTGAATTCTACACAGAGATAGGGTAATATTTTCTAACCCTAACGATTGAGTTAATATATGCGAAAATAGCAAAACAGCAATGTTCTAGACTGTCCCAGTAATGTAGCCTTTTCGGATCTCCATGCACTTCTAAAGTAAGTCTGATTGAATATCGAGACACCCCAACTCGGTAAATAGCAAAAAATCACGGCGGGTACAGACAAAAGACAACATGGACATCCACCCAAGAGGCGGTGGATAAAAGGAGACAGATAACGCGACAGCAAGAATGTATTCAGAGAACAGGAAAAGGTGGTAGCATGCAAGATAATAGAATATTGGCCAAACAGGATACCAACTCAGAACGCAGAACAAAAAATGTGTGGCGGATAATCCAGAACCTCAAAAAATATGTATCACAACAAAGGAATAGCAAAATGATGATCACAGGAGGGGAAAAAGGTAATAGACACGGACGAATCAAGAACTAAAAGGCGGATGAGGTTAAAAGAAACAAGTGAGACCCGAAAACAACAAAACATAAGGAAGGCATGCAGAGGGGGGACAGAAGGAAAAGGAGAGATGAACGGACGGATAACAGGAACAATGGAACAAGCAAAGTATAAGGAACAAGACGGACAACACTAATGTGGAACAGGGAGCCCCAATCTCCGCCACACGCCAGTATAGCGAGGGCTAGACCCACCAACTGGTTAACTGAAGTACCCAAATCTACAAAAGGTAAATGCATAAGGTCGAAAGACTAAATGAGTAAAAGGTGGACAGAATAAGATACGGGGATGAGAGGCCCGACCTCCCCAGACACCGGTGATAGCGAGGGCTAGACCCACCAACCGGTAACCGACCACTATAAACTCAAACCATGTGCAAAGTGCATGAAACCATGGATCAAAAACTAAGAGTAAAAAGCGGCGGAATAAGATACGGACAGAGGCCCTCACCACGCCTGCAGACACCGTGATAGCGAGGGCTAGACCCACCAACCGGTAAACAAGGCCCATCGCAAACTCAAAATGACACGGTATATGACAGTAGTACCGGACAAAGTACATAAATATATAAGTATGGAAAGACGAGATCTCGAATCACCAACCAATCATTATAGAAGGAGGTATGGACACTGAGGAACGGAGTAGATATTAAATATTGGAGACCGAATATTTAACGGGAATTCCAATATTCCAATATTCAAAATTCAAAAATCGAAGTTAACGTGAAAATTTCAAATAACAAACCGCTTAAGGCTACCATATATATACCGATGAAGCCGAATACTGGCGTAACAGCCAAAGATACCGGGTCGTGGTGAGAGCACAAAAAGAGGAATACAAAGAAGCAGGTGTAACACGCTCAAATCATATGTGAAGCGCCAACCATGGCCGTGACTAAGAGAGCAGAGGCAAAGACGAACACCGGCAAGCCAACAAGATCTCAAGGATTTTCTAGCTCGATAGACAAGCGCTGGAGACTAGGATACCCAACATGGATGCGCCAACACACTAGCGAATCGGCCAACCGAAACAAGGTAGCCATTGCAAGCATGGACGGAGGATAGTAGGAGTGGAAAAGACAAGCCTAAGAAATGCAAACAGAATGGACGAGATTGAGGAAGAGAAACCAAGATCCCTAATAGGTTGGTTGAATTAGAAAAGGAAATGTTCAATTGAATGCATGGGATTCATTTGATAAAATAAACCGAGATATTGTAGAATATGAGGAACGTGATTAGAATTAAGCATGACGTTAGCCTCATAGGGATAGCGAGAAACCTAACGAAGATACATATCAAGTGACCGCAGAGGTGATAGAGGTGGTCTTCAAAGAACACCGAGCATCATTGTCAAGGCAAAGGTAATCGACAATGGAGGGGAGAGCGAGGCACATAAATTTAATCATAGTCCCGCGGCCTCCCGGGCATGTGACTATTCATGCATACGGATGCACTGTGTCCAAGCTCAAGGATCCTCGGCCACCCACGGGTCAGCCATCAAAGGCTCGCCAGAAGACCAAGCAGCAGACCACGCAGTCAAAGCGCGGGCTGGTCAACAAGAGGCGCCGCAAGACAAGTGATGACCCGCCACCGCCAATGGCAAGGATTCTAGGCACTTCAAGAGGCACCGCCAACATTCCTCGCAGAATCAGGCCTCCTTCCGTGAGTCGGCACCGAGATCAGTCAGAGTGTTCATATTGGGCCCAAGGCCATTGTACTATATATATGAGTAGAGCTAGCACATGAGTTTTAGATGAGTTTTGAGTCTTGTCTCCTTTCAGTTTTTCTCTATTGCGAGAGCTCATGTATGTTCATCATTGATATCAAGGAAGCTTATCATTTTCCCTCTCATTTGTTCTGTTTTCTTCTTTCTTCTTCTTGCAACTCACAAGTGACATAGTCCTCTCGGACTTCCCTCGTTAGATCCACTGTCTCACAGAGGGCTGTCTTCCGTGAGTTCCCAACCCGTGACTCCCCAAACACCGCCGCCGCCGCCGGTTCTGGATTCCATCCTACTTTCTTCGTCAGCCATGTCTGTCCTGCAATTTCACGCCAGAAGAACTCCTTTCTTCGCACGTGCCTCTCTCGCTGAGCCATCAGCTGAAACCTGTTTCATGACATGTATGGCTCTCATGATGACATAGAGGGAGGCCATCTTCTGGCCTAGGGCTCACTGGCCACACTCCACCCTCGTAACCTGTCTCGCCCCAGCCTCGCCTCTAAGCGTGTAAACATTGCTCACAACTGGCCCCCTTATCACTATCGGGAGCCTTATCGTGCCCAACCTTCTCAACCGGATTTCATACTCAACATGCCTACATCCATCATTCTTCGTGCCATACGCCCTTCCTTCACAACCATCATCTCCCCGTAAGGGCACCGGATATCCACATCGCCTCCTTTTTGGCGCTACCCAGAATATCCTTTCCCTACGCTCCCACCGCCCCTTCCCGTTTACAACCTTACAGATCTCAAAACCAATGCTCCAAACCACTTCCGCTTCTCAACCGCAGCCACCCCTTCATCGTGGTCCTTCAGTGCACCATGCCACATCCAACTCAACCTCAATATCCTCACTATACCGTTCTCGCCCAGCCCAAAGACTTTCACATCTACCTTCGTGACTCTGAAACCGACTTATCCCACCTTTGGCAACACCTAAAAGGCAAACCGTTAGGACCAAAGTGCTCGTGCCCACATGGAAGAATTTGAGGCTCTAGCTGTCCTAAATGGTCATGCGCAACCTCAACTGAAATTCCACATCTTTTTCCACCACCCAAGGTTTTTCCTCATCAATGGCTCATGTCCAACAAAAGCCATTGGAAACAAGATCTGGTCCGAAATGAGAACTCGCTTCGGTCTCATTATGGAACCACTGGATGATGATCAACTTCATCTCAAGCAACTCAATGAACTTCAACAAGAGCCCACTGAGTCCGCCGGGATTTTATGGATCGACTTCACATTCTCGCTAAGTAAGCTCAAGGAGTACCCCACACAGAGCCAGATTTTGGTCTGGTTTCTCCAAGGACTTCCTCCAGCCTATTCGATTTCATGATCAATACCTCAAGGCCCCAAGACTTTGGAGCAAAGCTATCGACCTTGTCAATCACTCACCAATGTTTCTCCCGAGGCGGGCTCTTCAAGAGCTCCCGCTCATTCCACCTGCCATGGTTCCACAAACAAATTGTTCAGCCTCAACACGCTAATCCACGCAAGTGAGCCAAACCGGGTGCCATATTTGCAAATACCAAGGCCATTTGGCAAATGAGTGCAACTCCACCAATGGCCCGCCCATTGCAAGCGATGCAACATGTGCATCATGCCACCTAAGAGTGCACCGCACTCATCCCACACCGCTCCCAACAAAATGGTTTATCAAGTGCAAACCACACCCTCAAGAACAATCGCGACTATCGCCAGCCACCACTTGTGCAACCCACGCAACTCTATCGCCAACAGAGCAAACCACGGGGATCCAAACCCACGCCCTCCTTTTGATCCTTCTAAAGCCTGTTATCACTGCCAAGAATGGGGTCATACCACCACGGGCAGGTCCTCAACTTCCACAAGTTCGTGTACTTTTCCTGGCACAAATCAGACCATCATCGGGTCCGGTCCCCTTCACGGCTTACTAACTCGATTGCTAATGGCAAACAAGGCCCGGAGACCGCTTCTAAGAAGCCACCAAGAGCGCCAAAGAATCACGCTTATCAACCAGCTCCAAAGAAATCAACCTCACCGGATCAACAAGCTCAAGAGGAAATTTTCGTGCACTTAATCCTCCAGTCCGTGACGCCACAAATTGGGTTGGTTTAGTTTCACGCCGCGACTAAGGCATCACGCCCCTTGACCATTATTCCAATGGCACGCAACCCGCCTTTGCAGCTGACACCATTCCTCATGAGGACGAAAAAGGTTCACTTTGCACCGACTTGAGAAGCTCATGCCACATGTCATGCCAAAAGTTCGCCAAAGCATTTTGAACTCATGCAGCCGCGGAAGGCCGCACATTGGCAAATGTTCATGCCACCACCAAAGCTCAACAAAGACAAGATACACCTTCCACATCTCAACCTCCACGCCTCAAACGTATCCCAATATTGTCGCCGAGGTTGACTTACTCAAAGAAGTTGTCGCTTCACTACCACGCACTCCAAAGACCGGGCTGGAACCAAAGCAGATCCTTTTTCTCATGTGCCTCTAGAACTCCAAGAGGAGCTAGCCAAGATCAAAATTCCTTTTAAGCTTGGCAACCATTTTGAAACTCGGCCCCGCCTCAAGGACCAGCTACCACTCCCAACTGCTTTAGTTGGGGTCGGGGTTACCTCTACACCCACGGTCCATGCCACTGTGGGTAATCAGCAAGTCAACCATGTTCAAATAGATGGAGGTAGCGCAGTCAATCTCATCACGGATAAACTCCGCAAAACAAATGGGCATCACACAACTCTTTCGCGTTCCATATGACATCAAGTTGGCTAATGGCCATATCACGCTTCCTTCAAGGCGCCACACCTCTTCTTCACATCAACATCGGTGATCTCCGCTTCCCCATGGAATTTGAGTTTGGAAAGTCGGGCGAAGATCCGTGTGACTATGAAATGTTGGTCGGCGCACCTTTTCTCCGCCAGCAAAGAGTATCCATTATCGGGCCACGGACCGCTTAGTCATCACCGATGGTCATCTCAATGCCACCATGGACTTGCAAACAAAGCAGATCATTTCTGCTGACAATGCGGAACCCTCTCGCATTACCGCATTCGAAGAAGCTCAGAATATTTATCGTTCGTGCTCCACCGCGAGTCCGCTTCCGCTATCATCCAACCCCAATATGCTGATCCTTGGGGAGAAATGACTCTTGATCGTGACCAGCCGTGGCTGCTTTGCTTGACCCTTACCCGCTCCCTTGCAATCGAATCCAACGCGGTTGATCACTTTTCGATGCCGAACCTCCCCGCAACTCCTTGTTGATGTACACGCCGGCCATGAAGCAACCTCCGCCGGATGAAACCGGAAAGCAACCCCCTTTTTCACCACGCAGTGCCACGATCCGTTATGCTCCAACCTCCGCGCACATTGTCCAGATATCAAGTAATACCCCATATTCGCATCCGTAAGTCGAGATTGTGGACGGGCAACAATCAACCCGGTCCGCATTGCCGCAAATCTTCCGGCCTCCTTATCGTAACAGGTCGCTAAGCCGCTCCCAAAATTCAAACACATTTTCACCGGAGTTACAAGAGATCTTCGGGAATCAACAAAAGCTTGGGGAACTCACCATTCCTACCAAATCTGATGCACTCACCACCGTAGCAACGACAGCATAGGCTCAACCCTAATTACCGCGGATCGCCAAGGCGGAAATTGACAAACTCCTTGCTGCAGGTTTGATCTATGAGGTCAAACATTCAATGGGTGAGCCCCATCGCCATTGCCCTCAAACACAATGGTAAGATCCGCTGGCTCAGGTGGACTATCTGAACTCAATCAGCCACTCTGAAGCGCGGATCATTTTTCCACTTCCCTTCACGCACTGTGTTCTCGAAGAGGTGGTCGGACATGAGATGTACTCCTTCATGGATGGTTTTTCGCTACAATCAGATCTCAATCAAAGAATCTGATCAACTCAAGACTACTTTCACCACCGGGGCACTTTTGCCTACAAGGTGGTTCCTTTGGATTATCAAACTCTCCATCAACGCTTCAACGATCATGCTCTCGCTTTTTCATGATTTCATGAAGGAAAATCCCTTCTTGCAAATTTTTCAAGATGACTTCTCCGCCTATACGCTCCATGGTCGACCATTTGATAAATTGGAACTCGCCTTCCGAAATGTGATGAGTCCCGCATTAGTCTCAACCCGAGAAATGCACCTTTATACACCTCCGGGTGTCCTCGTTAGGGCCATGTTGTCAGCAAGAAAGGTGTATCACCACGCATCCCGCCAAAATCGGCTTGTGTGCTCAAGGCTCAAGCACCAGCCAATATCAAGGGAGACACGCCTTTCCGGTAAGGTCAATTATTACTCCACCTTCATACCGACTAGCGTACCATTGCGCATCCCATTCATAAACTCACGGTGATTTAATCCACCGGCTTGAATTCCCTGTGCGGATGTCGCTTTCCAACACCTGAAGCTTTTGCTTACTCAGCAACCGTTCTTGTTCTCCTCAATGGGACAAGCCCTTTCACGTTCATGTAGATGTCTCTTATTTGCTATTGAGCTGTTTTTTCAAGAATATGATGCGATTAATCGACAAACCAAATCGCCACGCCAAATTAAAAAACTCACTGGCTGAAATAAACTATTCTCGCCACCTGAGCGGAAGCTTTGGGTCTCATTTTTCAGGTCCAACGCCTCGGCCATTACCTTTTGGGCCAACCAAGTTTTTGTGGACCACCAAGCATTCCTCTATTTGATCAACAAGTCCACGCCCACGGCCGCATTGCTCGTGGGTCCTTTTTCTCCAAGAATTTGCTCTTTTGAAATCGCTCATAAGGCCGCAGAAATCTCATGTAGTTCTCGATTATCTTTCACGATCCACATGTGATGATCCTCAACCGAGTCTCGACGCCTTTTTTCGATGCTCGCCTTCTTTTTAGTAACGGGAACACCACATTGGTTCCATGATTTTCAGCCAGCATTCCTCACGTGTGCTCTTCCACCGAAGACGCAGACGCCTTTCCCGCCGCGGCAATCCTTGCCGCTTATCAATTTCTCCGAGAGGTCCGCGGACTACACCATGGTTGCGTGACATCTCTACAAAAGGGTAAGGACACCATCCTTCGACGCTAGGTTCTACCTCATGAAGTTCCGTGATATTGTTCGAGAAGCTCATCAAGGGCTAGGTGGTGGTCATTTTCATGGTGACACCACGGCACGACGCAAAAATCCTTTCTAGCTGGGTATTATTGGCCCACGCCTTCAAAGATGCTTCACGCCCACGCCAAGACGCAGGACGCTTGCACCGGTGGGACTTCCCACGCCCGTGATTTTTCCTTGACGCCGGCCGCCACGCCCACTTCCCTTCAAAGAAATGGGGAATGGACTTTGTGGGACCTATAGATCCTTCCCGCTAGGCACACCCGCGTCTCGCTACATTTCCTCTGGTTCTCACCGACCACGCCACCAAATGGGCGGAAGCTTGTGCACTTCCGCATAACACCGCAGCTAGCACGCCTAGGGTCCTCTATCAACAAATTATCACGCCGATTCGGCCTGCCCCACGGAGCTGGTCGCTGACCGTGGTGTCCATTTCATCAATCATACTATCAAGGAGCCGACGGATTATCTCCCCGATACATCATCACAAGAGCACACCTTACTATCCTCAAGGTAATGGTTTGGCGTAAAAGCACCAACAAAAACTCGTCACCATTCTCAAGAAAATTTAGACGCTTTCCCGCACGTACAATGCACAAAACTTCCCATCGTTTTTGGGCCTACAATACTTGTTTCAAGATTGCTACCGTCACACTCCTTTTAAATTGGTTTATGGTCGAAGCTCTCATGCCGCTTTGAATACATCCTTCCAACACTGCTTTTAACCGGTTAACGCTCATAATCCACCCGCCGACTCAAAGAAAGGGTCTATCAATTAGAACAGCTTGATGAACTTCGAAGGATGCTTATATTCGTGTTCTTCATGGACAACAGCTTGCAAAAATCTTTACATGACAAACGCCTCAAGACAAAAAACATTCAAAGAAGGCGATTTGGTTCTTCTTTATGATTCCGTGTACAAAAATTTTCCTGTAAACTCAAGTTTCGCTGGTTTGGCCCTTATCAAATTGTTCAAGTGGTTAGACCAAGCGTTTTCCAACCGGCAGAAAGTTAGATGGCACTCCATTACCTACATTGGTTAATGGTTTTCGCCTCAAAACATTTCATCACACGTGCAGTTTAAAATCAACAAACGATACAGTTCAAGAAGCAAACACCACGTAAAAGTGACTAGAAAGGCGGTATATTATATTATAGTGGAGATTTTTTACAAAATGTGGGCGCCCAGCCTTTTCCGCTATGGGCACTGCCCTATATACAAAAACGCCTCGCCAGAGCCCTATCTACTAAGTCCTAAGAGGAAAACCCTTACTCCGGGTTTGGAGCAGGTGATGCGGAGGAGATGGTAGAGGTTCTGCCAGATCCCCAAGGTGCGTAACCACCTCCATCCTGTTGGTCTTCGGGGTGTTCAGCCCAGCCCCCCAAGACACCACCGGCCCATTCAATGCCACTTCATTGTGGCAGCTTTGTGAGGTCCGCATAATTCATCTTGTGTAATCCACCCCCGGGGGCATAGGCATAGTGCGCCCCTCGCTCAAACCAAAGAAGCCCATACCGGAAGCCATCGGATGCCTTTTGTTACCCTGCATTTTATATAGCTAATCGAGGAACTCTTTGTCGACGGGACCAATCACACAAATCGCTAACGGTTTGCAATGCAAGGTCTTCTAAAATGAGAATCTTTTTCCCTACCGCATATCTAGCCATGGTACCTTTCCACACATTCTTTTTAATGATATCCCACTTCGAAAGCTGTCAAAGATTGAATGCAATTTCTTTCACGCCACGCCAAACATTAATGTGTGTCCTTGGCCCACTGGCCACATCCGATCCTTCTTCACACTCCCCATCCTCACCGCTCATTGCTTCTCCCTTTACGCTTTTTGGGACTTAGCCAAATTTTTGCCTCAATACACTTCTTGGCATCTTTTGACACCGGGCACCATCAACGGGTTCGAGTTTCGCCCTCTTCATACCTCTTCGCCTCCAAGCCAGCGCCCTAAAACCTTTTCGCTCTTCCTCTCGCCTCTTGTCCTCCGCAGGCTCGACTTTCATCCTTTGAATCACTTTCGCTTTCGCGAATCTACTATGGTCGCCCCAAGATTTTCTACACTTAAGCCACGCCTCCCAATGATCCGGGCTTCTTTTTGCATCTCAGATTTTCTTGACGCCCACTTTCCGCGTGAAGCCCTTGTTGGCCCAAATAAAGAAGTCGCCGAACGCCACACTTTTACTAATTCTCTCAAATGGAACTTCCGGCCCAAATCCCACTTGACGCAGCTTCAGGCTAATATCGCTAATGTTCTCGCAAGGCTACACCACTATAATGATGGCACCACCATTTCGCTGACTCAACATTTGATTTCTCAGGTATTACATTCCCTTTGCACACCCCTTTGTGTATCATGGTCCGCTATACAGATCTCATGTCACAGAGTTTGTTTTATTTATCATGCCATGTCCATCGTTCCAATTAATATCGACAAGCCTCAATGGAACCTTTGTTAAATTCTCCGCGGGCGAAGTTCCTTGGGTACCTATCAAGAACACCCATATCAATAAGCCTTTCTATAACCCTGTCATCACCGCTACACACTCCAACCACCAAGCATAGATTGGCCCCAAATGATGTCTCTATCGCCTTCTCCAAGAAATGGATCGCCTTCTCGTGGGTGCCACTTCCATTTTTAGTTTCGGAGGCCACCAAGCCCTCATCCGCTATTACTTCCCTCCCACACCGCTGTAAAATTTCCTATAATTCCACAGCAATACGTAACATGGCAAACAAGGCCCGAGACCAGTTCTTAAGAAGCCACCAAGAGCCTCGGCAATCACGCTATCAACCAGCTCCGGCAAATCAACCTCGGTTTGGATCAACAAGCCCAAAGAGGAAATTTTTCAGGCACTCAATCCTCCAGTCCGGTAGTCAAATTGGGTTGGTTTAGTTTCCGCCCGACCAAGGCATCCGTCCCTTGACCATTATTCAATGGCACGCAACCCGCCTTTGCCGTTGACACCATTCCTCATGAGGGCGAAAAAAAAGGTTCACTTTGCACCTTGACTTGGAGAAGCTAATGCCACATGTCATGCCAAAAGTTAAGCCAAAGCATTTTGAACCTCATGCAAGGCTTTGAAGGCCGCACATTGGCAAATGTTCATGCCACCACCAAAGCTCAACAAAGACAAGATACACCTTCAACATCTCAACCTCCACGCCTCAAACGTATCCCAATATTGCGGCCGAGGTTGACTTACTCAAAGAAGTTCTTTGCTTCACTACCACGCACCTCGCACCGGTGGGAACCGCCGGATCCTTTTTCTCATGTGCCTCTAGAACTCCAAGAGGAGCTAGCCAAGATCAAAATTCCTTTAAGCTTGGCAACCATTTTGAAACTCTGTCCTGCTCTCAAGGACCAGTTACCACTCCCAACTGTTTTAGTTGGGGCTGTGGCTACCTCTACACCCACGGTCCATGCCACGGTGGGTAATCAGCAAGTCAACCATGTTCAAATAGATGGAGGTAGCGCAGTCAATCTCATCACGGATAAACTCCGCAAAACAAATGGGCATCACACAACTCTTTCGTTGCCCCATATGACATCAAATTGGCTAATGGCCATATCCGCGAGACCTCAAAGGCGTCACACCTATTCTTCACATCAACATTGGTGATCTCCGGCTTCCCCATGGAATTTGGAGTTTGGAAAGGTCAGGCGAAGATCCAGGTGACTATGAAATGTTGGTCGGCAGACCTTTTCTCCGCCAGGCAAAGAGTATCCATTACTGGGCCACGGACCAGTTAGTCATCACTGATGGTCATCTCAATGCCACCATGGACTTGCAAACAGGCAGGATCATTTCTGTTGACAATGCGGAACCCTCTCTCTCAGAACCGTATTCTGAAGGCGCTCGAATATTTATCAGGTTCGGGGGCTCCCCTGCGGCGTACGCCTCTGTCATCCTACCCCGAATATGCTGATCCTTGGGGAGAAATGACTCTTGATCAGGACCAGGCTGTGGCTGCTTTGCTTGACCCTTACCTGGCTCCTTGCAATCGAATCCAACGTGTTGATCACTTTTCAGATGCTGCACCTCCTGCAACTCCTGTTGATGTACACACATGAAGCAACCTACACTGATGAAATCGAAAGCAACCCTCTTCTTCACCACGCAAAGTGCCAATGCATCCGGTTATGCTCCAACCTCCCGCATTACACATTGTCCATGATACTGAAGTAATACCCTATATTCGGACTCGGAAGTCGAGATTGTGGACGTGGCAACAATCAACCTGTCCGCATTGGCCGCCAATCTTCCGGCTCCTTATCGTGAATATGTCAAGTCGTTCCCAAAATTCAAGCACATTTTCGCCCGAGTTACAGATCTTCTGGGAATCAACAAAAGCTTGGGGAACTCACCATTCCTACCAAATCGATGCACGACCCGATGTAGCAACGACAATGCGGCCAACCCTAATTACCGCGGATCGCCAAGGCTAGGGAAATTGACAAACTCCTGTCCGCAGTTTGATCTATGAGGTCAAACATTCTCAATGGGTGAGCCCCATCGCCATTGCCCTCAAACACAATGGTAAGATCGGCGTCCGTGGACTATCGGAAACTCAATCAGGGCCACTTGAGTGATCATTTTCCACTTCCCTTCGACGCACCGTGTTCCTCGAAGAGGTGGCTGGACATGAGATGTACTCCTTCATGGATGGTTTTTCTCTCGGCTACAATCGATCTCAATCAAAGAATCTGATCAACTCAAGACTACTTTCACCACCCCGGGGGGCACTTTTTGCCTACAAGGTGGTTCCTTTTGGATTATCAAACTCTCCATCCACGTTTCAACGCATCATGCTCTCGCCATTTCATGATTTCATGAAGGAAAATCCCTTCTTGCAAATTTTTTCAAGATGACTTCTCTGCTTACGGTTCCATGGCTGACCATTTGGATAAATTGGAACTCGCCTTCCGTAAATGTGATGAGTCCGCATTAGTCTCAATCCCGAGAAATGCACCTTTTATGCCACCTCTCGTGTCCCGTTAGGCCATGTTGTCGTCAAAGCGGTATCACCACGATCCCGCCAAAATCGGGCTGTGTGCTCAAGGCTCAAGCACCAACCAATATCAAGGAGACACGCTCTTTCCTCGAAAGGTCAATTATTACTCCACCTTCATACCGGACTAGCAGCCATTGCGCATCCCATTCATAAACTCACGGTGACGAATCTACAGGCTTGGAATTCCCGGTGGATGCCGCCTTTCCAACAAATGAAGCTTTTGCTTACTCGAGCACCCGTTCTTGTTCCTCCTCAATGGGACAAGCCCTTTCACGCTCATGTTGATGTCTCGGGCGTTTGCTATTGAGCCGTTCTTTCTCAAGAATATGATGCGCATTAATCGACAAACCAAATCGCACACGCCAAATTAAACTCAATTCATTGAAGCGCAACTATTCTCGCCACGGAGCGTGAAGCTTTGGGTCTCATTTTCGTGTCCGGTCAACGCCTCACATTACCTTTTAGGCAGTCAAATCAACTTCTTTGGGACCACCAAGCATTCCTCTATTTGATCAACAAGTCCACGCCACGGGCCGCATTGCTCGTTGGGTCCTTCTTCCAAGAATTTGCTCCTTTTGAAATCGCTCATAAGGCTTGCCAAAATCTCATGTAGTCTCGATTATCTTTCACGATCCACCACGGATGATCCTCAACCGGAGTCTCGTGACGCCTTCCACGATGCTCGGCTCTTTTTAGTAACGGCAACACCACATTGGTTCCACGATTTTCAGCAGTACCTCCTCGCGTGCTCTTCCACCGTAAGATGAGACGCTCTCTCACGCCAAGCGGCAATCCCGCCGCCATCAATTTCTCCGAGAGGTCCGTGGACTACACCATGGTTGCGGACATCTCTACAAAAGGGTAAGGACACCATCCTTCGACGCTGTGTTCTACCTCATGAAGTTCCAGATATTGTTCGAGAATGAGCATCAAGGGCTAGGTGGTGGTCATTTTCATGGTGACACCACGAGACGCAAAAATCCTTCCTCGCCGGGTATTATTGGCCCACGCCTTCAAAGATGCTCACGCCCACGCCAAGACGCAGACGCTTGCCAGCGGGTGGGGCGCCCCACGCCCGCGGACGGCTCTTCCCTTGACGCCGCCGCCACGCCACTTCCCTTCAAAGAAATGGGGAATGGACTTTGTGGGACCTATAGATCCTCTGCGCAGCACACCCGCGTCTGCATACATTCCGGTTCTCACCGACCACGCCACCAAATGGGCGGAAGCTTGTGCACTTCCGCATAACACCGCAGCAAGCACAAAATAGGGTCCTCTATCAACAAATTATCACGCGATTCGCTGCCCCACGGAGCTGGTCGGCAACCGTGGTGTCCATTTCATCAATCATACTATCAAGGAGCCGACGGATTATCTCCCCGATACATCATCACAAGAGCACACCTTACTATCCTCAAGGTAATGGTTTGGCGCGTAGCACCAACAAAACTCTCGTCACCATTCTCAAGAAAATTTGTGACGCCTTCCGCATACATTGGCGCACAAAACTTCCCTCTCGTTCTTTGGGCCTACAATACTTGTTTCAAGATTGCTACCGGTCACCTCCTTTTAAATTGGTTTATGGTCGAAGCTCTCATGCCGCTTTTGAATACATCCTTCCAACACTCCGTTTCAATCAAGCACGCTTCATAATCCACCTGGCCGCACTCAAAGAAAGGGTCTATCAATTAGAACAGTTGGATGAACTTCGACGGATGCTTATATTCGTGTTCTTCATGGACAACAAATTTTGCAAAAATCTTTACATGACAAACGCCCTCAAGACAAAAACATTCAAAGAAGGCGATTTGGTTCTTCTTTATGATTCCGTGTACAAAAAATTTTCCGGTAAACTCAAGTTTCGTTGGTTTGGCCCTTATCAAATTGTTCAAGTGGTTAGACCAAGCGTTTTCCAACCGCGCGAGTTAGATGGCACTCCATTACCTACATTGGTTAATGGTTTTCGCCTCAAAACATTTCATCACACATGCATGCAAATAAAATCAACAAACAGATACAGTTCAAGACGAAAACACCACGAAAGTGACTAGAAAGGCGCATATTCTATTATATAGTGAGATTTTTTTTTAAAACAGGGCGCAGCCCCAGCTTTTTTCCGCTATATGGGCACGCCCTATATACAAAAACGGGCTCGAGCCCTATCTACTAAGTCCTAAGAGGAAAAACCCTCTACTCCGGTTTGGAGCAGAGGTGATGCGGAGGAGATGGTAGAGGTTCCGCTGTGATCCCAATGAAGGTCAGAATAACCACCTCCATCCCGTTGGTCTTCGGTCGGGATGTTCACCATCCCGCACACCAACCGTCCATTCGGAATGCTACGGTTGTGGCAGCGCCAGAGGTCCGCATAATTCATCTTGCGGGTAATCCACTCGACAGTTAAGTGGGCATAGTGCAGTCCTCGCTCAAACCAAAGCCATCATACCGAAAGCGCCATCGGATGCCTTCCGTTTCTCCGTTCGTCTTATATAGCCAATCGAGGAACTCCTTGTCGACGCGGACCAATCACACAAAATCGCCAACGTGTTTTGCAATGCAAGGGTATTTGTTTCTAAAATGAGAATCTTTTCTCCCACGCCGATATCTAGCCATGGTACCTTGACACATTCCTTTTAATGATATCCCACTTCGAAGCTGCCAAAGATTGAATGCAATTTCTTCTTTTCACGCCCGTCAAACATTAATGTGTGTCCTTTTGCCCACCCGCCACATCCGATCCTTCTTTCACGCCTCATCCTCACCGCTCATTGCTTCTCCCTTACGTTTTTGGGACTTAGCCAAATTTTTGCCTCTCAATACACTTCTGGCATCTTTTGACACCGCACCATCAACGGTTCCAGTTTCCCTCTTCATACCTCTTTCTCCCGGTTTGCGCCCTAAAAAACCTTTTCGTTCTTCTCTCGCCCTTTGTCCTCCTCGCCAGGTGCTCGACTTTCGCCCTCCGCTTTTGAATCACTCTTCGTTTCGCAAATCGTTACCATGGCTGCCCCAAGATTTTCTACACTTCAAACTCGCTCCCAAGGATCCGCCTTTTTGCATCGTATCCTTCTTGACGCCCACTTTCCGTGAAGCCCTTGTTGGCCCAAATAAAGAAGTCATTTGAGCCACAAGCTTTACGGAATTCTCTCAAATGGAACTTCCGGCTCCAAATCCTGGACCAGTTGACGCAGTTCATCGCCAATATCGTTAACAGCCCGCAAGGCTACACCACTATGGTCGATGGCACCACCATTTCGCTGACTCAACATTTGATTTCTGAGGTATTTCATATTCCCTTGCACACCCCTTGTGTATCATGGTCCGCCATACAGATCTCGATGTCACAGAAGTTTGGTGCCCGCTATCATGCCAATGTCCATCGTCCCGACCAATATCGACCAAGCCTCACGAAACCTTTGTTAAATTTTCGTGGCGCTAAGTTCCTTGGGTATTCTATCAAGAACACCCATATCAATAAGCCTTTCTATAACCTGGTCATCACTGCTACACACTCCAACCACCACATAGATTGGCCCCAAATGATGTTCTATCGTCTTCTCCAAGAAATGGATCGCCTTCGGGGTGCCACTTCCATTTTTGAAGTTTCTGTGGGAGGCCACTTTCAAGCCCTCATCCGTCATTACTTCCCTCCCACACCACAAAATTCTCATAATTCCACTTTCGGCCCCTTCCAATGACTAACCGAAGCCGGGTGGCACTTCACGCCCTTCTTCCCCGGTCATGTCCAAAGTCCGCACACCCATGTCACTGCTCCTCTCCTCCGCTTACACCATCCAGTTCACACCATCTTTCCCAAACATCACAAACCCGTGCAACAAAGGCTCCACCACCACCACAACACCCTGCCGGGCTTGTTGTATCAAGATTATCGCCAGGATGCTCAAAGCCTGCTCTCAAGTTACAAGAATCCCAAGACGGCTCTTATGAGCGGGTTCAACGGCACTAGAGGCCTCGATGCGGTACACCAGACCTTCAAGGCGCGAATCGCCAAGTTGCAACTTTGAGGCCAAACTTCAAGACAAGCACGAAGCTCTCTTACAGGCTCATACAGATCTCAAAAGTGCACAAGATCAAGTCAGCCAACTTGCAGATCAACAGGCTCAGCTCCAATCA
Source organism: Isoetes taiwanensis (assembly GCA_021234155.1). Taxonomy (NCBI): domain Eukaryota; kingdom Viridiplantae; phylum Streptophyta; class Lycopodiopsida; order Isoetales; family Isoetaceae; genus Isoetes; species Isoetes taiwanensis. Next base: position 2,831,460 of record JAJEKV010000030.1, read on the forward strand.
GAAATTCAGAATTTATTGGAGCACAACAAGTCCAAAGCCGCTCTCCTGAGTACCAAGGACGCAGATATTGCTAAGCTCAACGCCTTGTACTCCGAACTTTGTGAAAATTTCAGCACTCAAGTTCAAAACCTTTCAGCACGGGACGCTCAAGTTGCCTCCTTGACGGCTCAGCTTTCTACACGTCTCAGCTCACCTCTCTTCAAGATCGACTACGAGGTGCGTAAAACGTAAGATACTGGATGACGCGGAGATTGCCGTGCTTCGTCTCAATACTCCGGGGAAATCCTCCTCCCAGGTCAACACTTCTCAGAAACGGGTCCGTGACCAGTCACGCCTGCTGCTAGAACGGGACAACCGGATACGAGATCTTGAACAACAGCTTACAAAGAAGCTATTCGGGTGGCGATGAGGCTCAAGCAAAACTTGACGGCCATACCGCCATTCTTAACAGAATGCCTTTTGACTTCCCAGTTCCTTCCTGCTATCACGATTATGTGGTTGCTCGCCGCCACCTCTTCCTTTCGAAGTGGCATGCGGCAGATGGACCTGTGGATATTCCCCTGAGCAGTGCAGATTTTCTTCGGATTTGGCCAGAACTCTCCATTGAAGACAAAGGGTTGTGCTGTGCCCTTGTGGTCTTTGATCTCATACATCGCGGCTGCGATCCGGACTTTATCACCTTGAGTTGTTCAGCCCATGGCTTACATATTTCATGATTTCTATCCGGGTGATACACGTGAACACTTTGAAATGGGCCACGCCAGCTCTTTCAGGGTGACCCCACTGTGCAATGGGTGCTTCAGGATAACAATCCATATCTTGCGGATCCTGCTCAGACCCAAACTCTTCATCAGGAGTACATGCCTGAGCTTGCCAATCATTTATCTCTCTGGCAAGCGGAAGCGCTGCAACAGATAAGGAAGTATCTAGGACATCCCGAGGATCTTCCCTATGCACAAATTTATATGCAAAGACTCATGGGTTATAATCAATTACGAGCTCATTGGATAGCAAGACGGTCCCCACGGGATGGGATAGCCCTCCCCCAACTCTCAACTCTCTGCTTCTCTTTGGGATCGTTGGTGTCAAGCTCTTGATCCGGATCTTGTCAGTCAATTCAGGGAGACCGCTCAGCAACCCACGCCCACGGGCATGGTTCCTTCTCCCTATGCTTCCCTGGGTGTACCTCCACGCCCGGGTTCCCCGACTTCGATTGGCGCCCCTTTTGGACCAAGGTCATGGATGGTCATGCCGATGGACTCCACCTCGGTCTCGGCGGATCTCCGGTGGGATCCACGCTTTGTTCGCCGCTCACATTGGGAAGAAGGTGCCACTCGGATACCACCACGGTTGGATCTACATTGCTAATGGCGTGGTTGGCAAACGCCGGGGATGCGCTTCATGGTCTTGACACCTTCTTGCGAGAATGCCACCACCTCACACGATCCTTGATCCATCTTCAAAGCGGTTATTTTGTGCTGCTCTCAAATGCATTTTGCTAAGCTCCTTAAATCGGGTAAATGTCCCATTTTTCATCACGAATCCGAATGCCCGTGTCGTGCCTTTGGCCTCGGACTGTCTCCTCATGGAATGTCAGTACATTTCTTCAGACGCCCATGCTGCCCTTGAAGACATGGTACGCTCTCGCTTTCTTATTGATGCAGATCCTCGCCCTTTGGCCAAAACACTCCTCCTCGCTCTTCAAACACGCCAGGATCTCATTAGCCAGTACCATAATGGTGCCCGTCCTCACTCCCGTGAGGATCACTTTCAGACAGATGGCTTCCCGCCCTCAGAAACACTTCCTCCTTTTCTTCACTCTGAGTGTCGTTTGGTGGGGGAGTGTTAGTCCCAGCGCCTCCCAGTACAGGACTATTCATGCATGACGCATGCCTGGTCAAGCTCAAGTATCCTCGGTCCACCACGGGTCAGCCATCAAAGGCTCGGCCAGAAGACCAAGCAGCGGACCACGCACCAAAGCCCGTGGGTCACAACAAGAGGCGCCGGCCGCACAAGTGACGGCCCGGTCACACCGCCGTCGGCGTCGGGCCGTGATTCTAGGCACTTCAAGAGGCACCGCCAACATTCCTCAAGAATCGCCTCCTTCCGTGAGTCGGCACCGATCGGTCAGAGTGTTCTATATTGGGCCAAAGGCCATTGTACTATATATATGAGTAGAGCTAGCACATGAGTTTTCTCGAGATGAGTTTCGAAGTCTTGTCTCCTTTCAGTTTTTTCTCTATATTGGCGAGAGCTCATGTATGTTCATCATTGATATCAAGGAAGCTTATCATTTTCCTCTCATTTGTTCTGTTTTCTTCTTCTTCTTCTCTTCTTGCAAATCCCGCGTGACATAGTCCCCCGGACTCTCCTGTTAGATCCACGGGTCCTCACAGGGGTCGTCTTCCAGAGTTCCCCAACCTGCACCCCAAACATTAACACCCGTGGATCGAAAGCCAAGGAGAGGGGTATTGGCGGATAGGATCCGCACTAAGAAACGGGATCAAAGTACAGAAACACTCACGTAATGCAGGCAAGGGCTATTACGCAGAGCTGGCCAAGGCCGAGAACCTAATCAGTGGGGTACAAAAGGGGGTCAAGAATGACAAGGTATTCTTGCACAAGAGAATACGGAAAATGACAGGAGCGGGACAGGATCCAGGGCTTGGAGTTCAGGAGAAAGGGAGGTTGATAGATCGGGAGACAGAAATGGAGAAGGAGAATACCAACCCACAAGGGGGTTCCATACAGGTACACGGGAACATAGTGGAGACAACAATAACCCCCGACATGAGTCAACACAAAGGGGAAGAAAGAGGGGAAAAGGGGCCAATGGCCGAGAGTGAAGACGAGCCGAAATATGATCCCGACCACCATGAAGACAAGAGGGAGACCAAGAAGAATGGGAAACGAAGCAGAATACACAGAGACACAGAGGGAACAACCGCGAGGGAAAAGACGCTGAAGATATGGTACTGGAACTGCACGGGGTATCCATGGGATGATGGGGAGAGGCTGGAAGGGGCGACGCCTCGATATAATATGTCCGTGGAGACATGGGAACACAATGTAAAAAGATTGCCGAGGAGGAAGGATACGAACTATTCACGTGTTGGAAGGACAAAACTTCAAAATTGGAAGAGGGAGCGGATTAGCCCTCGCTATGTTAAAGATAATGTAGTAAAAAGTGCGGTATTTTGCAACTGATGTCAATAAGAGATACATGGTTTTGAGTTTACGCTAGAAAACAAGATAGAATTAATTTTGATCTTAGCCTATTACCCACCAAGCAAAGGATAAGTCGGATTTGTTAGAACTGGGGAGACCATGATGAAATGGAAAGAACAGGGCCAATGATATTGATAGGTGACTTGAACGCTAGAAACAGGACAGGGGCGGGGCACAAATCATGAATATGGAGGACACGCATGCACAATGGACAAGCAAGACAAGATCGTAAGAATGAGACAGAGAACAGAGGACGAAAGCGCAGGCCAATGCTAAGGGAGAGCTACTACTTGAGATATGCTCACCACGAGTCATTATAGCCAATCCGGGTACGTAAATGGGACGGGTCGTGGAAGTACACAAGCCGTAATGCACATGGGAAAAGTATAGTAGACTACGGATAATCAATGACACTTCAAAGTAGAAATGATATCGGGATTCACGCCATCGGACCGGGCCGGTCGGCAAAAGAGAGAGCTACGCACCCATACAAAATAACACTTATGGGGAAGGATACACCCCTCGAAAGGTATGCAACAAGAGACAGAGGAAATTAATGGAAAATGAAAATACAGCCAGAAAAGAAAATAGATGTATTTGTACAATACATTCTGAAGAAATGGGAAAATGGAATTGGGAAGCACACAGAGCGTGCATTTAGAATGGAGACAAAGCTTAATGACATAACAAGAAAAGTAGCAAAGGGAAGTATTCGAAAGAGAAAAAGAAAAAGAGGGAAAGATGCGCTCAAAGCCTCGAAATGGTATGATGATCTAATGCGTAAAAACGTAAAAGAAGGGTCAGAGAGCATAAAGGGAGGGAAACATACCAAACCGAGAAAAAGATATACCTCAAAATGCTGAGAGCAAAGAGAAACAGGAATCTGCTTCAACATCAATGGGGGCTGGCTAAGCTCCTGAAAAAACAACCCCGGAAATTCTGAAAAGGGCTCCAAAAGAAAGGACAGGGGAATCAGAAAAATAGTAGCTCACAAGAGGAAATTGGGACAGACGGTTGGGAGAAATACTTGGAGAAACTTTATAAAACAGGGGCATCTCCAGCACCGATACCAGAACTACAAGGGATGGACAAACCGTGTTTTAATACACAGGAAGTGATGTTGGCATTGAATAGAATGGCGAATAACAAAGCCCCAGACCTATACGGGTTAACAGTGGAACTACTAAAGAGTGTAGATGCGATAATCTTAAAGCAAGTGACAGATATTTTTAATGGTATCATACACACAGGACTACCATCCAGGTGGGCATATAACAGGGTGATACCCCTACACAAAGGGGGGAGCAGACAAGAACCGGGAAATTACAGAACTATAATGGTGAGCTCCATTTTTGCAAAATGGTTTGGAAAAGTTTTGGACAACAAGTTGAAGAATTGGGCAGAGGGGGGGAATCGGAGAGCACAAGGACAAAGGGGTTCAAAGCCGGATCACTCAACAAATAGAGACCACTTAATGACACTGGAATAATCGGAAAACGAATAGAAACCAAGGGAAGAAAATAATATGCTGCTTTGTGGATTTTAGGAAAGCGTTTGACACAGTCCCAAGGGAAAAGCTAATACAGAGGCTTATAGATATGCAGGCACCAAAGGATATGGTGGGGGCAATTGCGAGATTATACTATAATGTGTACGCGAAAATGGAAGAAGAAGGGAAAGCGATAGATTGTGACACGGGGGTCAAACAGGGGTGCCCACTATCTCCCACATTATTTGGGATATACATAGATGCCCTGGCAGATTTTATAGCAGAACAGCAAGGGGACACAGACGCCCCTACCCTAGGGAACACCAAAGTACCCATCATGCTATATGCATGACTTGAGCATGATGGCTACGAAGAACAAAGGGATGCACAAAGTTACTTAAACCATTAGAAAATTTCGTGAAAGGACAGGGGTTGACAGCTAATCTCTGAAAAAGCCGTAATAGTCTTTTTTCGGGCAAAAGGTAGACATAAGCCGCTCGGATACTTGGGAAACGAACTAGAAGAATCAACGTAATACGAATATCCGGGATATGACGACATGGCACGGAAAATGGGCTAAAGGGGCGGATTACAAGATTCCAAGCGACCATCGGAAGCTACTACAATATGAAAAATTTCTGCAACAAAAAGCGGGATAATAAGTCGGAAATTAAATGATACTTGTTCAAAAGAGTTGCAACTACACAGCTATATGGGGCAGAAGCCTGGGGGCCAGGGCTGACGGAGAAAAAGTGGGAAAAACAAGAAGGGATTTACAGACAATGGCATAAGCAGGAATTTAAACTAAGAACGAATACACCACAAACAACTATAGTATATGAGACAGGGCAAAAACCGATGGAAGTAAGGGCATGGGAAAGGACCATCAGATATCTTATAAGGAACAATGCAGGTGGGAAACCAAGCAAGCTAGCAAACATTGCCATCAGAGAATCAGCGAAAGCCCACATAACCGAAGGCAACGGGTGGTTCAGGGATGTAGCAATGTGGACAAGGAAATTGGGGATGAACTTGAGCGATCTCATCACTGAAGGGGAATGGAAAGACGAGTGGGCCGACAGAGCCATCGCACACATGGTCGATAACCACACGGGCCCCAAGACAATGTGGCTTATGACAGCTTTCAACCCGACAAATGATATAGGCAAATGATATACCAGGATGACATAATAGGAAAAGCCGGAGAGACACTCTAGCAAGATTCGAATGGGAAGTCACGAAATGAGGATTGAAAAGGACAGTGGCGAGGGATAGAGAGAGAGGATCGAATATGCAGAATCTGTGACAAAGGGGAAGTGGAAGATGAGAATCATATGCTAAATGACTGCCCGGTATATGAAAGCATCAGGAATAAGTACAGAAATATAAGGTGGGGACAGCCCGTACACATTATGATGACAAAGTCAGAAACAAGGAAGGACCTGGCAGACGCAATACGGGAAATGACGGCCAGGCACCGAGAAAAACACAAAGAAAAAGGGTTTCTGTTATGAACGCCAGAGAAGCGCAACATAAACACCCTGAAAAAGTTCAGCTCAAAGCTGATTGATAACGACGTGCCCGTGCACGGTCATGAAGCCGATCCAAAGCTGGGTGCCGGTATTAATAGAGAAAAGTCAAGCCTTCAGAAAAGGCTACATTGTAAATCAGCATGATGTGCTAGTAGCACCCGTAAGGGAGCTCGCCCATGCTACATAAGTCCACGGGCCTCAGGGTACAAGGGACAATAATGTATCTATCTATCTATCTATCTAATATTCATCTTGAAATAGAATTCATCTTATCTTATCTTATCTATTGTTGTTGTCCTTGCCTGAGATGAGAATTTGCTGAAGAAAATGGTCAGAGATGGTGTAGCCTTCAAAGTTTTCAATCTTGTTGCTGCTAGTCCACAGATCTTCACCGAGGTAAAACCTATCATGAAAGCAGCATGCGGAATCTGCTATGTGATCAGACCAACTGAAAGAATAGAGTTTGGTTCTAGCCAGAGTTAGATTCTGAGAAGAAAAAAGACTGATCTAGGCACTACTTTCTCGAGGAAGAGAATTTTTGAGGTTCTTATTTTTTATATAACTATGAGTTACTAGTTGAACTCACCATAGATCATATAGTCATCAATTTCCAAGTGCCCTAAACTTTGATTAATTTAATTCCATGTGATGCTCCCCATATCTATACGATGTTCCCATCGTATAAATACAGAAAATTCCCCTCCCATGGCAACTCAATCACCACGAAAATGCCCTCCGTCTGACTCAGACCACTTATGTTGGCCAATTGTCTAGGTGAAGGGCACGGGAGGTGTCATTCGCCTCACGCCTCCTATGGGATATCCTATATTCCGGAAGCGTACATACATGTAGAACTAGCCACAATATATATAAATAATACTAGTAATGGGTGCCCGGCATTGCCGGGCATAGATACAGCTCTATTGTAGAGATATGAAGCTGTTAGATCTATGCATTCCTAGCAAGGAGCTGTCTAAAGCCTCGGTTGTGTATTCTTAGGAAGGAGTTGCCCAATGCATTGAATAGTGCAGTATATGATTTAGTAACTTTTTCCTTATTTGAGTGGGAGGGAGAGGAACTTGGTTTTTAGCTTGAAACAATATGAGAATTGAACTTGGTTCCTTACATCTGCTGATGATGTTGCCTCTTGTTACATTTGTATGTAAAGTTGAGTTTGCAGTTTTTGTATTCAATATGCTAAGAAAGAAAGGAGGGCGAGCATAAGGGGCACAAACCATTAACACACAACTAACATTATTAACACAAACCATTAACACACAACTAACATTATTAACACAAACCATTGCATTTGACACATTTAAATTAAATCCCCCTTAAACCCCCTTTGGTTTGGGTGCATATTCACACGGGGGGTTACTACGAGCAACGAGAGCTGTCGGATGAGCATATTTGCCCTTTATTCCAAGATCTGGACCGTATATAGCGATCCTCGTTTGTGGGGTATGCGTGTACAAGTTTTTGTATACTGTATATTAAGTTTTACAAAATACTATAAGGTTTGAGATAATGTACTTAATGGTGTTAATTTTGTACATGTATTGTAAATTTTTTGAGGCTCTCGCTGCCCTACGTAACCCCCCGTGTGAATATGCACCCAAACCAAAGGGGGTTTAAGGGGGATTTAATTTAAATGTGTCAAATGCAATGGTTTGTGTTAATAATGTTAGTTGTGTGTTAATGGTTTGTGTTAACTAAAAAAAATTTTGGCCCCTTCGGGGCCTTAAGGATCGTGTAGGGGTGTAGAAGAGAACGTATATTAGTAGGCACAATTGCAAGAATATTGGGAATGCTGCTTCTGATTTATGCCATCTGGTGTTTGAATAAGTTAATGAAGAACAAATCCAAAAAGAGTCCTCTTCCTGACCGTCGCCAATTTACCTACAAAGAGCTCAAGCTTGCAACAAACAATTTCAACAAAAATGAGATACTAGGGGAAGGAGGATATGGCTGTGTTTTTAAGAAATTTATTCAAGGTGGTGAACAGGATCATCAAAAAAACGCAAACAGAGTGAAAAATACATGATTGCAGAGGCAGACATAATGGGCAGACTTAATAACCCTAATATGGTTCAGCTCAAGGGTGGCGTTACCACAGTGGAGCATTGCTACTAGTCTATGAATACCTTCAAAATGACAGCCTAGATGATCATTTATTCAAAGAAGAAATAAATCTGCCATGGCATACTAGATACAATATTCTGAAAGGATTAGCATCTGCCATACTTTACCTTCATGAAGGAACATAGCTGAAAATCATACATAGGGACATAAAAGCAAGCAACATTATGCTGGATGTAAATTTCAACACCAAATTAGAAGATTTTGGGCTTGCTAGAATCGCCCAACTAGATGAATCTAAACAACAAAGCAGCCTGGTAACCAGGTTATTTAGCACCGGAGTTGCTTAAATCATTCAAAGCAACAGCTGCTTCAGATCTGTACAGTTGCGGGGTTCTAGCATTACCAAAATTCAGTCTGGCAAGTCACAATCTCTGGATATGCTGATCCCCAAGAAGCTGAATGTGCTGCAAAATTTTATATAAGAACCTAAGACTATTATATCAGGCCCTAGAATTCAAATGAATATACCTGGAGCATCGATTTCTGGCATTACCCTAACTCCGACAGATCGTGCATAGCTGATAATCTTCTTCACATCTGCAGGATAATACGTGAAGCGGGAACCGTAAGAGCCTTTAGCAGACAGATCGGGCTCTGACGAAATATGAATGGGAAAAGACTGCGAACCCGTGATGTGCCAATGGAAAACATTAAGCTTATTATGCCCCAGAATGCCTGCAACGAGGTAAAAATTTCTAGATGTATCAAAAAGAACACCCCTGTGTGGAAACAGAGCACAACCCATTGCTATTCCACAAAATCTTGTTACTTGGGTAAAAGCTTTGTCTCTCCCTCCAAGCAATGAATGCTTCGATTCCACAAACCCCTCTGGGCAAGTGCTTGGATGCTATTAACACAACCATAACCTGCGGCTCTGTCATCCATCTACAAATCACAGGTCCGAGTTTTTTCTTTCCACCTTGTCTATAAGGAAGCTCAAAATATGCAGCCGGCCCTGTCCCTGCGGCCCCTGCCCTACCCTGTAATCGCTAAAGCAAGAAGAGCTACAAAAATAGGTTCGGATCCATCTTCACCCTGTAAAATGATTTCAGAACTAAAAAGGAAAAGGTTTTCTAGAAAGAAAAGGGGGTTACAGGAGAGACATGCAAGATGGACTTCCACAAAGGGCTCCTCTGTAAGGCCTTTAATATGGCTAAGAACATCCTCCTCTTCGAAAGGATCTCACCATCGCTCCTCCACAGACCCTTCTTTGCTTTCTTCCTTCAGAGTCGCCCCTTGAGACCCATCTGTGGTGCTCGAATCTGGACTACAACATTCTTCCGACTCCATAGCTTCTTCTCGTCTTGTTCTTCTGCAGACCACAGAGAAAAATTTCTGGAAACTCCCAGAACCTACTAGGCTGTACAATCTGGAATCCATCTAGTTGCACAAAAAATCATGAGATGTGGCTCATAACCCTAAAATACCTTTGTTCGATGCCTGCATGTTTGATTTTCAGATATGTAGAGAAATCATAGGTATGACCATTGAAAAATGCCACTAAATTTGGAGTGATAGTATGTGCACTCTAGATATACCGATTAGTATGTCTCGCAAAATACAGTCATCAAATCATATAAAAACTATTGATAAAAAGGTATAAAAATACAAAAGAAACCCCCTGTTATTATGCTACATATTGCATGACAAATGTCCGAACAACATGTCTAACACACTTCATCCATTTAGTGAAGGGCTTGACTGAAGTAGTGAAATGCATGCCCTTAGCACTCTCCATCCCTCATTATGACAACATATGTGTAGGATATCATAAAATCTAAATTACTAAATGATTACTTGTTGCTTGTTGATGTATGGCTTGCAAATGGGATTGTAAGAGAAGGCTGAGATGTTTTTTAGTTTTGTAAACAATTAGGGTATGAAGGTGATCATTGTTGTCAGGCATTCAACGTGAATTTGTAAAAGCTCAAATCATCGCTCAAAATCTACCTTAACATGTAAATAAATAAGTTGCTTTCTATTCACAAAGCTTGGAGTCTGCAATTCTCTAAAGATCACCCATAGATATTGTTCATCATTTGACCATCCTCTACACATTTGCTATCTGTCTATTTTGTAATTCACAACATTGACCATTGGTTGGAATAAAACATTCATGGATGTTAAAAACTTGAAAATTGGACAGCCTTGGATAACCCAAGCACAATTTGAAGACAATTTGAAGACGACTAAAAAACTATGATAGTATGGAGACCAATTGTTTGTTTTTTATTTGTTCAAACTCACAAAGCGAATGTGCAGATTCATTGTTGCCCACAGCAGTTGCAAGTCTAATTGCAATTTAATGATTACCTACTTGCATGTATCTTCTTTTCACAGTTCTAGACTGGAGTTAATTGCCTCTATAAAAGGATGCAACTTGATGAATGAGGTCAATACTATGTCTGCAAAGCTGGAACTTGATGAATGAGACCAATAGTGTTGTGTACAGGAATTCGGAATTTTGGTTGCTATCCTAGATATACCTAGAAGGTGCAGCAAATAATGCATAAATATACGCCTAGGCCTTCTCCATGTCACGTTGTACAAAGGGCCACAAACAAACTGAATACTGGGAAAATTCAAGCAGGGAAGACCTTTCAAACATTCATGGGTCTCTGGACCTGCAATTTAACAGCCTGCAATCTGCAACCAGCATAAAAAATACAGTTGATGCAAGTCTTACTAAAGCAACATCTCCCATATGCTGCAACTTCTATAGTCCCGACAGGGCATTCAGGCTTCAAGATGCAGATAGACTTCTGAGGTAACCTGACGACTTATAGCAATGTGTCACTGAACATTCCATGCATCGTCTGCAGAAAAATCATAAAGGGTAAGTTATAGATTCTTTAAGAGTTAAGAAACATTAATGGACAGAAAATAGAAATTGAGCAGATCAGAAGTTGCAGCCATAAAAGCTACAACGCTTAGATCGATGTGGCAAAAAATGACAATAATTCTTTGCCTCAGCACCAACCCAGCACAATTAAAATGATTAAGAGGCTACCAACACCAGTGGTTTAGATGGCAAACTTCATGAGCTAGATGCACAGGTCATCGTGTTAGTGCAGAAAATGTCATTCTAACTTTTTTTCAAAAGCATGTAAGGCTGAAACGATGGGCATGAGTGTATTCAAGCATGGAATAGATGTGCAAACTTTTGCTATTGAACAATCAAAAACATTTCATCATAGGCAAGATATGGAAAAGAAGCTTAACCTACTGATTGTTGACGTAATCGTAGAACACATGCACCTAAATAAATGAACCTAGCTATGTCAGGATAGCACCATATTATTGAGAAGAGAACATTCTCTTACCTGTGCTGTAATGGCATCTACTAAGTTATCGTCAATTGAGGTATGCATAGAAGATCAATGATAATATCATAGCAGTTATTTCTTGCCACGTAATATCACCTGCTATGGCCCATGTTAGTCCTCCATCAAGCATTTTCTCATCAAACAATAAAGAACCCAGAATAGAAAACAGAAAGGCTGCTTACTTTGTAAAAAGACCTGCACAGAGTTTGATGCAGAAAAAAGAAAGCAGACTTTTATTCTGGTCCAAGCAGACATGCTATAATATAATGGAGTTCCATGGCCACATTTATAAGAGCTGATGGTGTTTCCGAGAACTTCATCCATTCATGCTTTAGAATTTCATGACTTCAAAACTCTTTGCCTATCCCATTGCTTGTCAAAATGAAGAGTTACAATGAAACTCATATGAATTAAACGCAGGGTATTGCTATTAAATCATGTAGATGACGACATCATAGACATTAGTTATTTGTATACAGAAGAACCAAAAGGTTCAAACTACTTGTCTGGCTGGTGATGGAAATTGAATAAATAAATAAATTGAATGTTCATATCTGCAGCACATGAAGAGAACAGCAAACTCTGAGAAAGCGAAATAAATCAAAATCATATTTGCAAAATATCATATTGCCTGACTGGACATCATCTCTGAGAAAGCGAAAGAAATCAAAATCATATTTGCAAAATAAACTCGATATCTGAAGAATAATGTGAATAAGAACTTGATCATCTTCACAACTTCTCTTTGTTGTAAATTGCCAAAACTCAAGAGAACTGTGGACAGAAAGGGTATATGATTGATATCTATGTGTCAATCTGTTCCCACTGTGAAAAAACATCCAGAATCAGAGATATCGGCCATTTCAAACAATAAAGAACAGGTTCAAAAGAAACACACCTCCACTTGAATTCGCAGCAGAGCACTGACAAAAAATGACTGCATAGCAAAAACATTGATGCACATAACTGCCAACAGATATGACTTTCCTCCCTGTAACAAACTATAGCTCACAGCTATTCCCACCAGGTTCAAACATAATGCAGGAATCAGAAATACCTGGCTGCATTCAGTATACAACATGGAAACGTTAAGACCAAAAAACGAAGAGCCTTTAACGACACACTTATAACAGCCGAATTTGCATGCAGCCGAAACTTGCCAGCATCTCTATCCTAGGCAGCCGGCCAGATCTTGTATGCTAGAACCAAATCATATGCATGGCCCATGAATCAGGGTAACGAAACCAAGTTTGAGAAGACCGCCAGAAGACAAATCCACACTGAGCTTGGCATGGGATGCATGATACTGATCGTGGCATGGTATGCGCCGATCCTCCTCGCCAGCTGCAATCGAGCAGAAAGAGGAAACATGCTCAGAAATAGGAACCCAACTAAAATCATACGGATAAAGGGAAAATTAGACCCTAAAAAAACTTGTTTCGATTTTTGGATAGCCGGAATATTTTGCTGGCAACTAAAATCTTTAAAACCTTTGAAAACCAACCTGAAAAAAAAAATCTAAAAAATTTTCCACTTGACGCAAAAACTGAATTTAAACAATAGGATGCCACTACGAAGGGTGGCCCATCTATCATCCATACGAACAACATAATACTAACATAACTTATAAGATGCATCATGATAAATGAGGGTTCTACCCTGGGCTCAGACTCAAGGGGTCAACTGATGGTCAGGGTCTCCGTATAATAACAGATAGAATCATGACAATGGCCTTGGCTAGCATAGAACAATGGCTAAGGTAGTCCATTCCATCCATCCCTTCTGTGCACACTTTGTAGATAGGCTGAAACATGTTATAACATGATTGTAGCCTTTTGGAGATGTAATCTCATGGAATCATTCTCTGAGACTACTCTAGGTTGCATCTGCTCGGTCCGATGAGGCAGGAAAGAGATGAATCCCAGCACAATAGCTCCATGGGTGGCTAGAGGATCGTGCCACCACTAGTACCCACGCATCCATACTCGACTTACCTCCTAAAATCCATAGGTCAGCTCACTGCATCTATCGAGCCCAGGACGTCCCACCAGACAGTGCCTGCAACCTAGGAGGTGTCGGACCCATATTTGGCCCACAAGCGGTGATCAGCTATAAGCCTAGCAAACTATAGAAGCCTCAATCGCCACACTCAGCAAGGTTCCACATCCACATCACCATTGTGTCCGTTATATGGTGCTCAATCTTGACATAGCAACTACAACCAGGTGGGTCCTTGTGCATAGGCCGCATTTATTGGGATTTATGGGATTGTAGCTAGAAACATCTCTATTCCTACTAGTTGGTCTCTACACCCCTTATCCCACAAGCAAAAGAGGTGCAATAAAAGAACTACCATAAATCATAAATCCACTCACAACTTCAAATATAGCATCGGTAAGAGATTAATCATCCATCTAAACAAGCAAGGGTTAATCTCTATCTAGAATCTCAAGCTAGCTAGGCCTACTAACCGGTATTTGAGCTAGATCCCCACATCTCTTAGGTTCTCCATGCTCTGCTAGTTGAATAAGCTCCTCCTTCTTCTCCAATTCCTGGGGATTCAGTATTCTTTGCAGTACGGGACATGTGCATGCAATAACGGGAGGTTCTTTTTACCATTTCATATTTGTATACTTATAATAGGGGGTTTTTTCGCCATTATCTGGGGCAAAATATATATTTTAGGGGTTAAATTTGCTTTCAAAGGTCAATATACTAGGGATGTTTTTGGGCACCCTTCTCACACAGATGTCCATACCCTTTTATTACTGAGTGCATCCCCCGGGCTCCAATTGGCCCCAGATCGAATTGGGACAAATTGGAGCTTCAATTTGGCTAAACTAAATTTGGCAGTTTTCCCTTGCCCAACTGATTTGGGCTAGATGGCAATTTCGTAAGCTAAGCTATTAATAATTAATTGCTAATTGAATTGATTATTCATTGAGTTAATATATGCCTCTCTAAAATTAGAGTTTTGCCCTAATTTTGAATTAGGGTTTGGGACTAATGCAAACGGCAAGTTTAACTTGTCCAACCGGTTGGTGCCACATGACGCCTAGGTTCCCCATAATTAATTAACATAGTTAATGTTAATTACCCTGCATACAGTCAATGTAATGTACTACCCCATTAGGTCAACACATAAATGGTCATAAATGGTCAATACCTCTGGTGACATGTCATGTATTTGTATTTGTAGCTTATAACTACGTGGAACGTCACATTCCCCCCCATCTTAGAAATGATATTGTCCTCAGCATGATGACTATTCGTGCTCTTGGGTAACACATCACATGCTACAAGGTACAGTCCCCCTCTTTTAAAAGGTGTCGTGAGATTATAAGTCACACAAAAGTTGTTATTTTCAAATTGACCAAATTTGAAATGACACATAATGCGCAATTCATATTTCTGAGAGAATTGATAAACGAGAGCATGAACTAGAAGAAGGCCAAATTATTGAACGATGTTATGCGGAATGTGAGATAGCAATTCCTGAGAATGTTCCAATACGCAATTCGTATCTTGCAATGAGAACTATAAGGGGTTGAAAATATTAAAGGGCATGAAGATAATGGTCACAAGGCATATCCTATTGTTTAAATTCGGTTTTTCCGAGGTCCCGAAAACTTTTTGGATTTTTTGCCCAGGTTGGTTTGCCTAAGGTTTGGGGTTTTTTTTGTCGCCGCCAAACTTTCCCGATCAACTAAAAATCAAAAAACAAAAATTAGGGATTCGATGGGGTATGGCTTTGGACGTTTCTATTTTTTGATTCGATCGCCCTTCTGCAGCTGTCGAGAGATGGATCGGAATTCTGACAGGTAAGACTTGCATGCAAATTGGGCATCCAGGAGCTTTTCGGTTAGTCTTCCTAATCGATGTAAAGGAAAGAGTAGAGGGTCGGAAGCATCTCTATTTGTCTGAAATTTTCGGCCAATTTCCGGCCTCTTCCGTCTCCGTGGAGGCACTTTGCCATACTTCCTTCGTGCACCCACTTTGCTCTGTTGTATTCTTAGTTACACAGGTCAGACAGAAGCTCCATATCAGCGGACTCCTATAACCAGAGCTTCTTTATTTTGGGGCTTCTGTTAACTGTTATACGGCTCAGCGAATTTTTTGTCTGTTCTAAGGGATTTCTGCATGTGGAGGATTCTTTTTTGGGAAGGATTGCATCTAGCCTATCTGGTTTTCAAAGGTGTCGATAGAATGGATAGGTGTCGGCAAATGGAGAGGACTTCTGGAAAATGCTTTTGTGGCATGCAGGGTTTGGGGTTTTGCCAATCCATTTTTACCTTGGAGCTCCGTCTATAGGGGCCAGCTCTTTTGCAAAAGACCTCAAACGAAATCTGGGTTTGTAAGATCCGTTTGCTGATGTCTTTAGCTTTCAATCCTCCAACTATGGGTAACTGGGCCAGCACGCCATGCCAGAGGCATTAAGAAATACCCTGCCTTCGTTATTGCAAGGATCAGAAGCCACGCTTCACGAATACTAGCCCGACTGAATTGTGTGTTTTACAGGTAAAATACATTGTTCGTGCTCAACAACATCCATTGCATCATTATAGAGGTTAGTCTTTTTTATTTCATAAAACTACATTAGGGAACTTTAGGTCTTGGGTTTTGATTCGATTGTACATTTCACATCTTGAAGTCTTTATAGGTTTAGGGAATCTATTGCTGATGTTTATTTTTATCTTTGTATGTTTGCTTTTTAGCAGCAACAAAAGGAGGCAAGCTTCAGCTGTGTATTGCACAATAAATATTCATTACTTTGCAAACGAAGGTTAGACTAAACTTGGTTGTATGCAGGAAAGATTTGTGTTTAGATATGATTTATGCTACATATTTGATTAGATTTGATTATTTAGAGAAGGTTATAGTGGTTTCTGGCTATAACAATTGTTTCTGGCTATGTTGCCTTTTTGCATTAGATAAAAGTGGAATAGATGACAGTCATTTTTGTATTATAGAGTACAAATACTTCCTAGCACTATGCAGGTGCATTAGACAAAAGTTTTGCTCTTGCTATTTTTTAACTTTTACAAATCTATTTTTGCAGGGGCAAGGGCTTGGAAAAACAATAACATTTTACATAATTAGGCCTTTTTTCTGAGGCAAGGGTTTAGAATAATTAGATCTTTACATATTCTGAGTCACATTGCAGGTATCTGTTTGCCTTTATATCAATCAGGATCTTGAAATCAACTGCTTTTATTTTTCAAGAGATTTTTGGATGCTTCTAATCCAGATGCGGCCAAATCATCGTTGTTCATTCTTTTCTAGGTACTGGTCTTCTGCTTTTCTATCTTTGTTATTCTCATTAACTTCTTTATTCTTTTCAAGATATGGCTCTTATAAGATCATTGTTCCGACAAAAGAAGCAAAACATATTCATTTGCCCCCAATGAAATTTCATTTGAGCCCTATTTTTTTCTTGCTTTTTAAGCTGCAGAGTTGCAAGTTCTTACGTTTCTTCTTAGAAGTAGGTGAATGCAACTATTTTAATTTTAAATATTACCTAGGAAGCTCAGTCCCGAGGTTTTGCAATTTAGTTTCTTAGTTTCAAGTTCCATTATCTCTTATTGTATTGTCACCTTCTCTCAAAGAGATTCTAAGCGTGTACATTCATTTGCAGTGCAAAGGATTGGAGTCTCAATGTCATCCATGGTTTGACTTTGAGCAAATCATAATATTGGGGCTTTTCAACATTGTTTTGGAACTGAGGAGCGGGGTGATATGTGAAGACAGAAACATGGTAAGCATACAGTTCGTGATAGTTTACACATCGTTTTATCATGTTTTCCCTACTCCTTTACTTCCACCCTTTAGTGTTGCATCTCAGTTTGGTTGTTTATGTGAAACATGGAAACCCTGAGAAGGCCACTAATTACAATTACAGAAAATCATAGCTTATTGGCAAGGAAACCATAGCTTATTGGCAATGATCGAATTGTCCTCCGTCTTAAATCGTTCCTCATTTGAAGCCATTTGTTTTCCTTTTTATATAATGTGTTTGATTTTGTCATTTGTGTATTTTATTGAGGACTAGAAATTAACATGATCACCATTTTGTAACCTCTTGAGGGGTCACATGCACATGGCTGGAAGTTTTAAAGAGGAATATGGAATCCACAATGAATTTTTGAAAGTAAGAGTTTGTCAACATAAAACCAGAGAGCTGTATGTGCAGTTTTAGAGGGCTTTCATAAATCACCTTCTCATGCAGCATCCTGCATCCTTTGCTAGATCATTTGCATTCAGTTGTCTCCACATTCATATTCAATATATCGGAGACCTGTATTTAAAGAAGGCTTTGATAATCAGCTACTTATGCAATGACCTGCCTTCTTTAGCTAACTTATTGGCATTCAGTTGACTCTACATTCGCATTTAATTTCTTTCATCTTAATTATAACTTCTTAGCTGCCCCCAATAATTGGAAGTTTGTGATTGAACTGCAGTCAATACCTCATACTAATTCTTCCTTGCAAGAAGGTAGTAAATTCTATCCAGGCTCTCTTGACTGGCTTTGATATTGTTGCATCAGGACCATTTTCAAAGTTGGGATTCTGATCAATATTTTATTGTTACCATTTTATGCAGGGCAACAATTTATGTATCTTGGAGAAATGCAGAAGATTGTTATCACATCTTGAAGCTGACTCTCATTGTAATAGTTCTCAAGCTTGACCAACAGCTTGTCGATGTCAACCATTGTCATCTCATGCATACATTTTGGACATGGGCGCCAAGGTTGCCACTCACACCATGACCCCAAGGCTTTGACAACAAAGGAGATGCGACTAACATGCACCTCCTTCCGAACCAAACATTCGGCAACATGGCTGCCAAAAGCATGCTATGGCACCAAAATTTGTACCATCTACATGAAAATAGTAAAATGAATTAGACCAAGTTTCGGCAAGGAGTGGCATGGACATGTCTATAGTAGAATTAAATATCTAATTCAAAAAACATAGCTAGACGCTACCAAAAACCTTTACATGTTTTTTGCAAAATAAAACTAATCTAAAAGCATACAAATAAGAACTAACCTTGATAAAGCTCTTGAATGAACTGCTGGTTTTGAAAGCGCAAGGGAATCAACACCAGGAACGCCGCTGTATGCACTTATTTTCTAGACATCATAATTTAAAGATACCATATGCTGAATTTCCAATGGTAAGTGATTGCAAATCCACTTTAATGTAGCTGAACGAATACGAAAACTTTAGAAAATATGAATCTAAACTTGCAATGGTATCAGGCCTGCCATCTAGCAGCGAAGATATTTCTAAATGATGTTTTTTTCCTCAATGATGTTGATCTCAATGATGTTGAATTTGAAGATACATTCAGCACTGTTAGCACATACACGAAATAGATGGGGAACAGAACGGAATGTAGGTTTAAGGGCCCTTCCACAGCTGCCCTTAACATGATCCAAGTATCCTATCATAAAATATAACTTGGACAAAGAAAGTCCTATTATGATTTGTGGAAAGGGACGAAAACACAAACTATTCAATAGTTCTAAGTCTATAACAAAAGTTTCTTCAAAGCAGATTCTTACCTTTTGCAGCAACAAACTTTGGGTAACATGACAACAAATCCCTTTCCGCAGCAACAAAGGCTCTACAAATAAGAAACTTTGCATTCAGTGTAAGAAATATAATGCAACACGGAGCAGGAAATTCTTGCCATTATTGGATATGAAGGAGTCATGATATGAACTTACAATGGTATCTCTAATATAAGGTAGGCTGATAATTCTCTAATTTATTCCCTGTTAATTTATAAGCCTGGTGCTAAAGCAAGAATGAGGATACACGGTCATAAGGAATGAATAAGGAAGGACTGGTCTAGAATGGATGAATAAGGAAGGATTGTCCCAACAGTCTATACACAAATGATACAAAATGGTCTCACATGGATTGATCTTTAGCAAGGAGAGTCAACATTGCCCATTCCACAGTAACTTAAATTCAGGTCTGCAATGGAAATTACACATTATCTTATTCAAAGCAGACTGTCTTTGAAGTCTGTACTTGTTTGTCTTCTTTATTTCATAATGCTCTATAATATATTATTGTATTGATGCATACATGTAAAAAGGATCAGGCAATAGAAGCATGTTTGTGTATAGAGTTTGCATGTAATTGTGTATAATTTTCTGATGTGAAATCCATGGCTGGCAGTCACATTGGGCTCCCTCTTGTCATGGTGACTGGAATCTTTATGGCAGCACGATTCTAGTGTAATTTTATTATATTTTTCATTTCATCATCCAAGTTCTTTAGTTTTTAAATTAATGACTCTCAACCTGTACACCATAGTATGCAATCCTTGTGAAGTGTTAATTATGCTGAAGTGTTAATTATGCTTAAACATATGCTCGTCCTTTGCTCTCATATCCTTTGTTATCAATATCTTATGTGAGAAAATGGCATTCATGCACACTACTAATCAACTTGTTGACACTCGTGTACTCTATAAACTTGGACTCCTCATTGCTCTTTATAGCTTGGACTTTTAGGACTGCCTTTTTAACATTATCCATCATAAGAAGCAGATTCTTACCTTTTGCAGCAACAAACTTTGGGTAACACGGCAACAAATCCCTTTCCGCAGCAACAAAGGCTCTGCAAATAAGAAACTTTGCATTCAGTGTAAGGAATATAATGCAACACGGAGCAGGAAATTCTTGCCATTAGTTAATGGAATTAATGTTTACTGAATATGAAGGAGTCATGATATGAACTTACAATGGTATCTCTGATATAAGGTAGGCTGATAATTCTCTAATTTATTCCCTATTAATTTATAAGCCCGGTGCTAAAGCACGAATGAGGATACACGGTCGTAAGGGATGAATAAGAAAGGACTGGTCTAGAAGGGATGAATAAGGAAGGACTGTCCCAACAGTCTATACACAAATGATAATACGAAATGATCTCACATGGATTGACCTTTAGCAAGGAGAGTCAACATTGCCCATTCCACAGTAACTTAAATTCAGGTCTGCAATGGAAATTACACATTATCTTATCCAACATCACATAGAGATAACAAATCTTGTTTGTCTTGGTAAGATCTATATCACTGCAATGAGAGAGCAAAGGCTTGAAAGTATTGATGTTTAGAGTATCTTCAAAGCATTGTTTTCATTGACTTTGGTGGTGCGGTGAATATGCGGAAGTATTTCTGCTGTTCTCTAGCGTAATGTAAAAGGTTTATAATAGACCTTGATTGTGTCTATCATCTCTCACTTCATAGTCCCTCTCTCACTTCATAGTCTGATAGCAGGGAGTTTTCTCACTTAGCAAGGACTGCATTAAGTCTGATAGCAGGGAGTTTTCTTTATCATACAATGAGTTCGACTTATTTGCACAGGTATTGGATACTGTGCTTAAGTGGCTGGACAATCTGTAATAACTGTGGCTGTGAGTATACAACAACATGGAGTTCGATTGCATATATTTCAGGTTCGATTGCATGCTGTAATCATTACTTTTTGAATCTTTTACAGAGGTGAAGCAGCATCCAGCATCCAGCAGGTTAGTATACATCAGCATAGAGTTGTGATGGAGACATCTTGAATATGTAGCATTATAACAGGGGGTTTTTTTATGATTTTATATGCTTTTTGGCATGGTTTTCATATGATTTCATGGGCGTATTTCATAGAATGTACTAATGCGTACATCTAGAGTGTGCACTATATTTTATATTTTAATTCCACTTTTGCAATGGTTTAGCCTCGTATTTGTATAGTTTTTGTGTTTTCTAATTTTCCCATGTAACTTTAATGGTGTAGATCAACTCTTTAGTTCGAGATCAAGGGCTCATAATGGAAGCCCCCTTTCGCTACTGTAATTACATGCAGACCTCGGAGGTCTTGGTTTCTAGGGTTTGCTCTTTGATTCACACAGAAAAAGGAGCCGGATGGGTTTGGCTTCGAGCTTTTAATCCCCTTTCTGACTTGGCATATCCGTGCAATTTCTTCTTTGCAGGAGCAGGCTTTTGCATAATCGAGGTCTCAGCTTCAAGGTAAAAAGGAGCTGGGTTTAGCTACGAGCTTTAAATTCCCTTTCTGAACTTGACAGGAGCAGGTTTTCCGTTTCCAGGAGCAAGCTTTCCCACCATAACATGGCTTTCGGTCGACCAGATAAATAGACGAAATGGAAATAGACAATGGATATAGATCATCAAAATAGGAGGAGATGATTCCGGCTATGGCAGGTAACATTGAGATATTTTATTCTGGGTTTCTGTTTCTTAGACACAGTGGTCGGATCCTACTATAAAAACTCGGCCCTGACAAGAAGAGGGCAAGATTTTTGCCTCAAAACTGTCGAATATCCCTTGCAAAACTGGCTATCGCAGTTAGGTTAAGTTTAATTATTGTCTCTGCTTTTTGGATACAACAGATTTTCGAAGCTTTGAGGCAGATTGGCTATCCAGACAAGCTTTCTCCAGCAGTGAACCTTTTCCTGGCAGATGCTTCACGTCAGGAACTGAAGGTATCCAACTTCCTATAAAGACAGGCTAGAGATGATGTAAATTACATGTGAAAAATTTTTAGTATCAATAAATGATGTATTTTCTACTTAATTAATCGTGGATAGTCTTATCAAAAGTGGATGCAGCCACAAGCAACACCTGACAATGGACATATCTGGAAGAAGTTAAGCCCTCAGTTAACTTCTCCTAATCAACCCTATTCATTGCGGGAAGCTTTAGCTCAAGCACAGTCATCGCGAAAGGGAGCTTCAAACAGAGCTCTTAGAGAGAGCTTACATCCCTTGCTAAGGCAGAAGCCACTGGCATAACCAACATCTAGGGTCATATGCCACTTGTCGTCCGACTTGAAATTCAAATAATATGAAAGGTTGCAAATTGAAAGAAAATAACAACAATAAATCTGGGTCCACTCGACATGAAAAAAAAGTTATCAACCCTTTTTTTTTCCCCTCCTTGTTCTGAAGCAAGGCGGCGGCTAGATCCTGGCGACACCCTGATCGCTTAATCTGAGTAGCCAGAAAGGTAACTTTTATGCCTCTTTGTTTTCCCTATGTACTTTTTGTTGTTGCCGTTGTGATTCCTGTGATAAATCAGCTATGGCGACCATGCAACCTAACCTCATTGATCTGGCAACTTCCAAGGTATCCTTGCATTATGATTGATCCTATTTAGAACCAGTATATATCTAGAATGCCTAGAAATTTTTGTGCCATTTTTGAGCTTCTAACCTTCTGGTCTACTAAATGCTTATTGTTCTCATGTTTTTAAGAAATCGAGCCTTCAGACGGGTAGTTCGGAATATGCTAGCTTACTGACAAGGATTCAACCATTTCTTCCCTCCTATCCATATCAAACAATGAATGACGGTTGCCTTACCGTCTTTAGCTCAAGGTTGCTCTCTTTTGCCGAAGATTGGTGAATCTGCCCATTCCACTGATAATTTTTATTTCTGATTCAGGTAGCTGGCAAACATATTCTGGTGGTAAGCTGAACAAGGTAAGATGGCATCCGCATTCTTTTTACAAATCGAATTCAATCTAATTGTGATGATAGTTTGATATCTTCTGAAATACAGCCCAGCTCATCAAAATTAGATGATGATCCCACTCGTCATAGGGGCCAAACTGGGTTTGGAAATTTGAGGTCTTAAACACTTCATGGCAATCTTGTTGAATATGCGCTTTTCCATCTCTATATGAATATGTACTTTTTCTGTTCTGCACAGGGCCCCTGATTTCTGCGTGGAAGTAGTTCAGAAAACCAAGGAAGATTCGAAATGGGGCTGAATACTACTTTGGGTTCCTCAAACCATGATGCTACTTCACAATTGCTGAAACTTTATGTCCAATCCCTACAGATCTGTATTAATACCCAAGACCTAGCAAAGGGTAAGTATGTTCATGCCTTTACTGTTGCCAATTCAGTTTTACCAGACATCTTCTTAGAGAACAGCCTTGTGAAGTTCTATGCAAACTTTGGAAGCATCACTCATGCACACAAAGTCTTTGTAACTATGGTTCCTCAAAATGTATCTATATGGAGGACTTTGATTTCAGGATATCCTTTATTATAAAGTTTTAGTGTATGTCGTGCATAAAACCCTAAAATTTTTGACGTCCCAGATTTTGAGTTAAAGGATTAACGGTCGAGATGCCTATGATATTTTTTCATCTTCTGGCTTTGGCGATTTAGGGTTTCCTCGGCTATGGCGGATACGATTCAACATCCGTTTTGGCAGCGGATTTGGAGGTCGCGATCAGCTCACCGGATCTGCTCATGAGAAGCATAGCTTGCTATTTCCATTTCCTAAGACCCTTGCTGAATGTTTCCCGATTTCCAAACAATATCTGCTCATGAATGTTTCCCGATTTTCTGTTGCCTACGATTTTAGAATCGGACTCAGCTACAGATTACGAGGTCGGCTCTGGTAAGATATTGAATTGCACAGTGAAGCAGCAAGAGCAAACGGTAGTTTTGAAACCATTCAATTTTGTTGTTACTATTTTTGTTGCTACGGTTGTTGTTACTGTTTTTGTTGCTCAATGCTGGCATTATTTGTCTGCAGATCCTGACGCGGAAGTGATTGCCATACAGGTAAATTTGTGCCCTACAATGGATCTTGGATCGATGGATTCTTCTGGCACTAGCAGCGGCCAAGTATGGTGGAAGAAACCTAGCATGTCCAGCCATCCGACGGCTCTTGAAGGCTATGACGGAGTTGCATCCCCGTTCAGCTCAACTTCGACTTCTTCTAGCTTCTGATCCAGTTTTGGTGACTACGGCGGGTTGCACCCCCTTCAGCTCAACTCCAACTTCTTATCTAGCTTCTGATTCAGCTTTGCTTTTTGAACAGCATATGGCGATTCTATTGTTCCTTAGCTTTCCCTTTGAGGTCGTTTGTCAGAGCCACAGTATAGTCGGAGTGCTTGGGTTTGCAATATTGTTTGCTTGCCAGGAGAACGACGGTGCTTTTTTAATGGTTGGATTTAGAAAAAAGCTCTGAAAGTGCCCATTGCAGAGGACGACAAACGAGAAAATTAGCACTGAGAAAAGGATTGCAGATTGTGGCAGATGCTTAATACTGCAATGTGGTTTGGACACTAAAAAAACGTGCAGACTGTGCATCTTATATGCCATGGGCACACGCCCTTCTCTAATGATGTTTTTGATGTGCGGCTTTAGGCATTCAGCAGGTGTGGACTTCGTCTTTTTTCTAACAGAAACTTTTATCAGAGCATAGAATGCATTTCCATATTATTCCTTTTAATGTTATCATATTCTTCTCTTAAATACACAGGCACATGCACTGGGCCCAAAGCTCGCAAAATTGGAAGCTGAAGTTGTAAGCCTTAGTTTTCTGTTTTATTGAAAAAGTGGAGGTGAAAAGTGCAAAAGACAAGACATGGGATTATGTGTAGATACTCACCTCTCCTCTTACAAGAGCTCTACAGACGTTAGAGTGGTCACTAAAAGCTTCAAAAGGTACAGCTTTTAGGTCACTAAAAGCTTCAAAAGGTACAGCTTTTATGATTCACTGTTCATCTAATTACAAGTTTTTTTATTCCTTTTGCCACAACACAGGTGAAGAATGTAAAAGGCTAGAGGTTTCTGCCCTTCACTCTGAACATGTTGCATGCAAAGGGGATGTTGGTCGGTCACCCAAGGTTAGCTGCATTTCTAATGATTTAATGGGATAGTATTGGTAGGAATATTGTTTCACATTGTTCCATGCCAGAAGTCGTGACTTACCTTTGAATTGAGTTTTTTTTTGTAATTGAATAAACCTGGTATTCTGTTATCACTTGGCAAGATATAGAAAGATGACTACCTTGCTTTTTATGAGAAATCTAGAAGTCTATTGAGTAGACTTTCAAAAACTGCATTTATAAAAGCTTAGTCCAGTTGACAGTTGCCTGGGTTTAGTTAAGTTGCCTGGGTTTAGTTGTGGTCCGTTTAGTTGTTTTGTTTTTTTGACAATGTGGATTTTGTGTTGTTATTCAACACTGATTATGACAGGAGATGTCTTTTGAACAAGAGGTGGAAGAAGCGTAGTTATTTTGGCAACTTAATTGTGCATTTGCAACCTCAGGATGTTAGAGGTTTTTCAATATCGCAATATGAGTTCTTTAGAGTCTGTGGCAATCCTGGATGAGCTGTTAATTCTGTCCCTAGAATTGCTCAAAAGAAAATGAAGTTGGCATTTGGAAACACTAAGAAAGAAGTTGGGAAGGATTTTCTAGAGGCATGTCAGCATAGACAATGAATTAAGGTGGTCAGTTACTCTTGTGCAAACATCAGAGCAAAGGAGAGAGTTGTTCCTCCTATATTGATAAGTTGTATTTTGAACAAGTTAGAACCCAAAAACCATTTGAAGGCTATGGAAGCTTCATAATAGAATAGGTGTGAGTGTGATAAAGGCACGACTCAATATGGTGATGGTGGGAACTAAATGCAATGAACATAATTCAGATGCCCAAAACTAGCAACATGGTCAATGCAATGAGAAAGGTCAACTTGAAGATGCAGCAGAAAGACTGAAATAACTTGAAGATGCAGCAGAAAGACTTTGGACGACTCAATAAGCAGCACAACAATGCAGAGAAGGAAGGAATGAAAAATTTAAGGAATAATGTTTGTCAACATCTGTTGAAACATTGCACAAGTAGTCTGGAATGAAGAAGTAAAGGAATAGGTGTTAACACCTTTAGAAACATTGCACATGACTGACAAATAAGTGGAATTATAAAGACATTAAGTGCTGCAAGTTCATTTATTATATACATTACTACGCCAATTTGTTGAAACTTCAGTCATTCTATTGTCCTTTGTCTTGTGAATCTCTTTGACAATGTCAAAGCATTGCTTATAGTGCAAGCTTCTCTTGCATGTTTGTTTTGCTATGTGATGAAGGGCAACATTACATGATGCAAAATATTAATAATGCTACAGATGTGAAATGATATTATGAAGGGCAACATTACATGATGCAAAATATTAATGATGCTACATCACGAGATGTGAAATGATATTACAACCATAATAAGTCGGTCTTCTATCTTGAGTTAGCATGGAACTCGAAGAAGTCTCTACAAGAAATATACTTTTACCATCATTTGCAACATTTGGAATTCATATTTGTTATGCATGCACCATTTGATAGTAATAGATAATTGTTTAATGCTTCATGTACCTTTGGCAGGATCATGCTTCAAAAGAGGGCATAGAAGGGACAGAGATGGGCTTTGTCATAGCAATGGTTAACAATCCCCGCATGATATTCGATATTTGCATTGTCATAGCAATGGTTAACAATCCCCGCATGATATTCGATATTTGTTGCAATATGACGTTCATACAAGAGTTTTTAAGAGATAAACAAACTTATGCCCAGCAACGCTGGGCACCATTACTATACCAAATATGGGCATGCCATGATGGCTCTTGAGCTGGATTGGATGGGATTTGGAGCTTCTCTTTTCTCTCTAGTCGCAGCTGAAAATGCGCTGCCAAATCCACTCTAAATGACATGGGTATACAACTATTAAAAAAAGCCATTCTTCCCTCTGGCGCGGATCATATAAATTGATGCCCTTCACAGCCCACAACACCCATTAATTAACCTTTTGCAGAATCATCTTGTATGCTTGTCAATGTGATAAGTTCTAGTTGCAAACATTAACATCTTAAGCTGCTGCAAATGATCAATTTGCGTGATTTTTGCAGGAATCAAGTGAACAACTGGCCATCGATCTGCTTCCTCAACAAACCTTTGAAGAGTAAGTATAATTATTTGTGATATATGCATTTGCTTTTGTCCTCATTATGCCTGTCTGGGACTTCCAAAAATTCGTACTGAATATGAGTAGTTCCATTTTTCAAACTAGGCAACATACACATAACAAAAGCATTCCTATTTTCCATAAAGCAAAAAATTATCAGAGTCAAAAGCAGTACTTAGCAATGTTTATTATTTTTCTATTAATGTTGGCCAGAGATCACAAAAGCATTCCTATTTTCCATAAAGCCAGAAATTATCAGAGTCAAAAGCAGTACTTAGTAAGCTTGTGTCATGATTTTGAACTTATCATTTTGGTGGAACGAGCATTACTTGAACTTACTTGAACTATGGTGGTGGTGAATCAAACTAATTTTAGTGCTGACAGTCTAACAGGTGCTTAGAATCTAACAGGTGCTTAGAAATTCATGCCAATGCTCAATGTCTGTTGTATCACAGGACTATTATGATCTCTCTTGAGATCTAACCTATTTTGCAATTATCTTGTTTAATAAGATAAATCTAATTTTGTTTGGTTAAGTTAAGCAATTGCATGTTTAATTGAAATGTAAATGGAAATAAAGGGTTCAAATACCTTGAGCTGTTTGATGGAAGTCTTCTAAAACTCTGGACATTGCATAGTCCAATTCTCATTAGCCACCACAATGAGAGCTAAGATAAGCCACAATGAAAAACTATGGTTCCATGTGGGTAAATTATAGGCATAGACTAAGAAAATATTATCTATCTATCTATATATATATACTAGTTATGGTGCCCGGCGTTGCCGGGCTTTTCAACATTTGAAGAGATGGTTGTGTGATGGTTGGGTAGAACAATCAATGTCGGTTGGAGGGGGCAAGGGTAATTCATTAATTTTGTGTATGTGGTAGTGTTTTGATATGCAAGTAGTTGAGATGAATTAGAATTCAAGTTTGTGAGGATATGATTTGTTGATTTGTGGTTAAGCTACTGTACGATTGCTCATTCTCAAAACAGTCTATAAGTATGGGGGTAATATTCGTATTGTTTCACAAATGGTGCTAATTGCTATATATGAAGGGAAATGATGAGCACAATGATAAGTGGGCTCCAAATGACGATGAACAATGCAATCTACAACGTTAGGATAATGTGCGTTAGGCATGAAAAGTGCTAGGTATTATTTAGGATATTAGCATGAGAATGTGTGAGATTTGCCAAGGTCACATATAAATAACATGAAGGTTATGCACATTGTAAATAGCAAAAGTATAGTTATAAGTGTATGTCGTGTCGTGTCATGTTTGTAAGAAGATGTCCGTATATTATAAAGGAGTATGCTCTTGGAATGGTTAGTATTGACAATGTTTTGAGAGGGAAAGAAGTATGCGGAATTGGTTATGCTAGTGCTAGTATAATAAAATTGAAGTGCATGTCGATATCGATATGGAAATTGTGAAGTTGAGCAAGCAAGGAACCTAGAAGATATTGCGAAACTTATGGAAATTGTGAAGTTGAGCAAGCAAGGAACCTAGAAGATATTGCAAAACTTGAATGAAGTGATATGTTATGCTAGTATAATAAAAGTGTAAGTGCATGTCGATATCGATATGGAAATTGTAAAGTTGAGCAAGCAAGGAACCTAGAAGATATTGCAAAGCTTGAGTGAAATATGTAAGATATTGATTGATGTAATAGGATGTTTGGAATGAAATTATTACCATACACTATAAGAATTTGTTGAACTAATAATCTTAGCTGATGAAATTGTTAATGCGGCTGGGATAGGAATATTGAAATGGACATTATGTGACCAAGGAGCTAATAGCATGAGAAGCACAACTCATAGAAGAATGATTGAGTTGTTCACTTTAAGACATTGTCATCTAAACTGCATTCTAAATAAATAGCGATGCAAATGACAACCGAAAGGAAATGCATCTGCATAAGCACGATGCAGAATGCTTGGTTCTCATATAGACGTGTTTGACATATTAGAAAGAATAGTTTGTCACTGCTATGAATAGTAGATGATGCCGTTTATGCATAGATGTTATGGAAATAATCTTTTGTTGATGAGAATAGTGTCGCAATAAAAATAGCTTCGTTTCAAAATGGCTGTCTAGAGTCCATACAAAGTGTATAATTCCCATGCATAGATTGACCTGCAGAAGAGACACAGATGCTTGGAGTTCAATGTGCCAGGTGCAAAGCAATAAGTTGTGCTGAATTATGAGGATAAATTAGTTGCAATAATCATGAATGGACAATGAAATAAATACCTTGTTCATGCTCGTTTATGTAGATCGAACATGGACTTGAGTATCTTAGCTACAAAGAAATTCATGTGCACTCAAGGGATTACAGTAATGGATGAACGGATATAGACTATCTGCACAACTTTAACTGCACTGTTTAGATCCTTCATTTTTTTGAGAAGATGGCATACACAAATAGCTGGAATAGCAGACTGCCCACTTTAATATTCAGAACTCGTTTTCGAGCAATGTTAACCCCATAAGAGTTTTTGTATCTTCACTGAGGCATACCTTATGGACAAAGGCCATAAGAGTTTTTGCATCTTCATTGAGGGCACATGATTTAACCTTGCAGTATTAGGATAAAGCACAAATCTCAAACTGTAAAATCTCGCTGAGAAATGAGAGCAGAAAGATGCAAACCAAGTGTTGGCCAGATAAATCTATGCATCAAGTATAATTACAACTGGCATTCTGCAGCGTCATACCTGCAAATAAATAGAACGTTTGGGAATAGTGAGCCAAGTAAACTTAATTATACAAATGGTAGGGCCGGTTACGTACACAAATATATAATGTTTTGAAAGCATTACGCACAGTGGGGTACATTGCGTTATCTGAAATGAGTTATCTGAAATGAGTTCAGTGGGCTAGACACCTGCCAAATACCAAGGAGATAATGCCCACTGACATTGGAACATGCTGTAGACCAAACCTAAATCTAGTAGAGGGCCGCAAAAAAGAACATACCAAATCTAGCCTTAATTTGTGGATAAGATAAGGATGTCGGATATGCGATCTGTGGACCAATACTGAGTAAAGAGCACTATGTATGATCTTGTGCTCCATCATCTTGTGATATAGTACATATGCATAGCTTAAAGTAAAAGTATCAGAAGTATATAGAGAGTGAATAGATATATTTAAAGCTTATTACAGATACCATATCCATTTCACCAAGGAGTTCGAAAGAAGAACCCTCTTACCCGCTGCTAGAAAGAAGAAAGAAGCCCAATGGTTGCATGAAGCCCAGTGATTTCTGATAAGGGCTTGTTCCTTTCCATTCTAGAATCGATGTGTTGCACAACAGGGTGCAGACTATTGAAATTAGGAACGATAATGCAATGTGAAAGCTAGTTCTTCATACAAATGCATATTTTTTGCATCAACCAAAGAATCATGCTGCAATGAAGCTGATTTTCTAAAGACAATGGTTGGATGATGCTACTGCAGAAGCCCTACGACCCGAACAGGACATGCTTCTACCATTTCTTCAATCTATGATTGGCAAGGATTCAGACCCATATCACAAATGCTCAAGAGAAAACCTGATGATGATGGCATAGTGCCAGAGCCTCATCCTGACACACATTGCTAGGCTAAGAACAAAGCATACAATGTAAAGAGGTAGATATCTAGTAAACCCAAATTCCAGTTCCATACCTCTTTTTCATGCAAATATGCAAAAATTGGCATCCGTGCAGGCAATATCCTATTCCAATATGGGATGGATTGGTACACTCAAAGTATTAATGTAGAAGAGCTCCTCTGCAAAAATTGTGAAAAGCTTACTGCTGGCTCAATTTGTTAGCAGATCACGTCACTTGTGTTCAACTCAATTGGAAATGCAGGGCATCTGATCATCATACCCATGCTTATGTATGTACATCTTCGGATGGGTAGGATACATGTATAGACAGCTAGCTACCACAATCTGTACAATGTATGTGCAAAAGTTAGATGCAAAAATATTTCATTGACAATGTGTATAACCTTCATTCTACTGAAGCTTATTGAAGGCACATTTATTACAATGACCATTAAAGAAAAGATGCACCTTCGATTTTTGAATGTGATGATCATCTCTACAACCAATGAAGCAGACTTTACATTGTGCACCACCTGCATCAGCACAATGATGGATTATGAAGACCACACTTTATCTCGTTTTTTCCACGTATTATAGCGTTTGGTTCATCTTTTACTGCAAGCCACCGATGTGGGGAATATTCCTGGCATTGTACCAGATCGATGGCCCACATCATTTACAACTAAAACGAGACAAACTTTTTCAATGGTGCACCTTGACCTCAATGGTCTAAAACCACAATATCATTACACCAAAGAAATTACATAAGCCTTGGTAGGCAAAACAGCATGCATTTCTTTCAGATGAAATTTATATTTGAAGAAATATTGAGACGAATTGGTGGAGCCTATCGTCTATGCAAATGAAGCCGCCAGTGTGGAATCCTACTGGTCGGCTGTTTACCTTGAGGCAAAGCAAGCACCGTGGCCATCAACCAGCGCCCTGTCAAGCACGTTCATGCAAGCATGGCCATTTCAGATGTGAAGATTTTGCATCCCACCCATAGAAGTGAAAACCGAATGATGGATCGATGCCTATTTTTGTTTTGTTACCCTCGGAATGGAAATTTCAAAGAAGCACCCGATTTTGCTCTAAAAGAATCCAGATTGAGAAAAGTACAGCAAAAACGGCTTCATAGCCTAGCCAAATAAAACCAACAAAGATGCATCTCCAAAATTTCATTATGCAGAATTCGCTAGAGGAAGAGAGCCTTAGGCCTATCTACTGAAAATGGGAAAAAAAAATCCACGGAATTGGGCATGGAAGAACAAAATAGCAGGGAACAGAAGACATGAGCAGCCGTTCTTTCTTCCTCGCCTCCAACTATCAGCAAGACAAATCGAGTCGGATTTTGTACTGTCTATTTCGCTTCCTTCTTCTAGACTGCCTGGACTTGCAGAATCGGCATAACCTACTCTAATCCTCTAAAAAAAAAGGCAAACTGCCCCTACTCTGCAAATAGAAAACACAACGAATATGGGATTTGAACCCACAAGCAAGCCAGCCGGAATCCTTCAGCGCTGCTATCAGAGCGCCTATCTCTGACCCAGGCACGCTCCTGCAAAACTCCGTGCACATAATACAGAGATGAAGCCCCGAATCCCTCGCTCGGATCGCCTGGCACCTCGCCGAGAAAAGAAACCAGCGTGCAATCTTATCCGTGCCCTAAAATTTAGAATCTTTTCCTTCCAACCACTACAAAAAATGCAAAAACATCCATGAAAAAAGCGAGTTGCAAATCGCCCAAAATAGCAAAAAACACTCAAGCTCCTCTCACATGGCAAATTATACCCTTTTTTATACAATACTATACGGAAATCATAGTCCAAACCACTGCCTGAAAACACTCCCCCAACCCAAAACGAAAATAGCACACTATATGAAGCACAATAAAACAATTAAATGCATTAGAGATCATTAAAGCAACAAAATGAGTGATTGCACACCTTAACGGCATGAAATCTTGATGTTGGATCTTCATAGTTTCAAGCAAATATCATGATACTAAACATCAGGCAAGAGGTGGAGTCTAATCCCCTTGGCCATCATGTCTGCACATAGGAGACCAGCCATAGTAAAAAAAACCAAGGAATGAACATCACGGTCCAACAGCATATTGGCCCTAAAAACTCCCATTGCTAATTCTGCAAAAGAAGCGCCATATTTATGCCTATCAAGCAGAAATTGTGTAGTCTCCACATAGATCTCTTTTTAAGATAAAAGAGTATCCTGAGGTTGCACCTTCACAGTGTTGAGCATCTACTGCATGGAGAGACAGTCAAATAAGCCAATTCCAACTACAATAAAATTGTATGCTACATAATATTCTCAGCATAGCAAATGGTACACTACCTTTTATAAGGAGATTGATACCTTCATCTGAACATAGCCAGCAAAATCAAACTCTATGCAAAGAGATGTAAGTGTTCTCAACAATTGAAAACGATGCACAGAAACATCTATCTTCTGGAGATGTTGCTTGTCTCATCTATTATAACTCAGACTTACGGTATCCAGCCATCACTTGATGAGAAAAAGAGCTTCATCTTACCTATATCTGTATCAACCACAGTAAGATTAACGCCCCATCTGAAATCAAAGAGCGAACTAAGCTCCGTTACCTAATTTGGTTGAGCCGGAAGTAAACTGCGAACTAAGCTCGGTTACCTATCCTATGATAGCTACACATACCACAAAAATAAAGAAGAGTTACTATTTTTGGCGTCCATCCAGCCTCCATCTAAACTCTATCCAAACCCTGAAATCGTATCAAAATTTTTTGGGCCCTATTTTTTTCTTCCCGATTTTTGGATCACCTAAAAACTTTCCCGGCAGACAAAATAAACCCAAACCTTAGACAAATAAACCAAGTCAAAAATCCAAAAACTTTTCGGGACCTCGGAAAAACCAAATTTAAACAATAGGATAGTTATCATATAACAGATATTAATTGCTGCTCTCATGTGGACGAAATGACATCTTCTAAAAAGCATGAAGCGCACCCCGGCCAGACCATGCTGAATTTACAGAAACAAAGCTACACATACCACAAAAATAAAGAAGAGTTACTATTTTTGGCGTCCATCCAGCCTCCATCTAAACTCTATCCAAACCCTGAAATCGTATCAAAATTTTTTGGGCCCTATTTTTTTCTTCCCGATTTTTGGATCACCTGAAAACTTTCCCGGCAGACAAAATAAACCCAAACCTTAGACAAATAAACCAAGTCAAAAATCCAAAAACTTTTCGGGACCTCGGAAAAACCAAATTTAAACAATAGGATTATCTATATATAGTAATAAAAGTATATATATATAGTAATAAAAGTAAAATGTAGTGTGTGCACAGCATCTCGGCCGCTAAACTAAACCGCGAGATACTTTTAAAATTGTTTTCATTGCGGTTATTCAGGAGTCGTGGTAGATTTGTGGCATGCGTCTGGGTGATTCAGGCTTTCCAATGGATCGCCATATCTCCCCACCTTCTCCCATTGCTCCATCCCGTATCGTCCAATC
The DNA here is from genome assembly GCA_021234155.1 of Isoetes taiwanensis. Classification (NCBI taxonomy): domain Eukaryota; kingdom Viridiplantae; phylum Streptophyta; class Lycopodiopsida; order Isoetales; family Isoetaceae; genus Isoetes; species Isoetes taiwanensis. The sequence continues at coordinate 2,866,100 of JAJEKV010000030.1, forward strand.
CATTGAAGCATGGCTATGGCAAGACTCCGGTGGGACAAGGCCCATAAGAGGTATCGTCCAATCCATTGAAGCATGGCTATGGCAAGACTCCGGTGGGACAAGACCCATAAGAGGTCCACTGCCTTTGGTATTTCGGCATACCAGAAACCTTGAGATTGGATGCCGCACCCTCTAGGACACTCCAAAGAATGTGGATCTCCCATGTTTTTCTGCTGGTTCTTTCCTCATGCAACCTTATTTTTGCTGAGAGATCGATTTGTTGCTGAGTGGAGGTATTTCTGTAACCTATTCCACCATAGTTTCTGTAGAATTCTATGCTACTCTCTGTTTATGAAGGTTCAAAGGAAGATTACATTTGATTTGCCAATTCTTATTTGAAATTTTTGTATTAATAGGGTTGCGACACGATGATGTGGTTGGAACGATCAATTCCCAAATGTAGATAAATCATACATGGTCCCTAGGATATTTCAGAAATCCCTGCCATACCAAGAGAGTAATTTTCAACTGGCATTTATTCTGTGATGTGGATAAATTGCAGTACATCTTTCACTATGTATGGATGACTATGAGTACTGGTTAATGAATAACATTTCCTTGTCTGATCCTTGACTTCCCGGAGCTGGAGTTTCCGAATCTGGTCTATTCATGGAAGGTCTGGTTATTGTCATGGAAAGATCTCAAGTCCCGAGGACTCCCTGTTTGCGTGGAAATTTGAAAGGTAGCCAGGCATATGCTTTTTCGAAGAAAGCGTAACATAATGGTTTACTACCGCACCCCCACAATGCAACGTGAAAGGGTACAAGATGATCCTTTGCTTGGATATGATCTAGACTTTATCTGCATGGCCATGCAGGCATCTACTTATTCATTGATTTGGGGCCTTTAGGAATCTTGCAGCTATGGCTCCCAATGAGTTGCAGCGGCCTCAACCTGGTAATCATCCTAAAGATAGTGACCCACAACCGGAATTGGGCTCTTTCGAAAACCCTTTGCGAGATCTACAATCTCCTGCATAAATGTAAGTTGCAAAAACTCCTTATAATTTTTAGGCTCTTTGCACAAATCTGCAGAATGGATGGTGAGTTTTGTATGTGTGACCTATTTCATATATTAACTCTATTATGCAAATGTGCCAGTGGACTACCTACTATTGATGAAGCGAGATGTCACGGTGCAACCTAATCCCGAAGAGGTTGCGGGTGTTATGTAAACCAGGATGAACTATGGGATCTCATAAGGATAGCTGACACTGGTACTAGAGGTTGAGTTGCAACAGGTCGTCTCCAGCAAATTTGGAAACGAGCAAATATGAGGTATATTTTCTTCTTTCACATAGATTGCTGGATTATTTGGTGCTGGCTGATGGATTTGTCGTTGTTGTAGGCTTGTGAAGCTGGTACTGATTGATCTGTGGTGTTTTTTTTGTTCGTATGAAGTAAGACGTTAGCGATTTAAGGTGTGTGCAGATGTGTTGTTATGTTATTATTAGATCTGCGTTATTGAACATGCTTTGCAAATACCATGCTTTCTAAAAAAGCATCAGGGACTTATTCCCCAAGTCTTCATACTTGAAAGATATCCAGAGGCGGGACTTATTCCCCAAGTCTTATGCAATTGGCGAAGCTCAAATGACCTGGAGCCAAGGCCATGATATTCGTATATTTTGTTCAAGCAGGCTAATAGATAACATATTGAACATGTCTTGCAAATACCATGCTTTCAAAAAAAGCAGAAGGGACCACATAGCAGTTTTTGAAAACCAAGATCTGGAAATACAATAAGACAAACCGCCCTACAATAGTTTCACATGATGCTATGGCATAACAGTTTTTCTTTAGGTAGAAGATATGGGCAGACTCTTGAGGTTGCCAGCAGATGCATTGTCCACTAAAATGCCACTCGTGCGCTGCACCCAGTTGCCAAAAATGAGGAAAGAAGGAGCCGTAGCCACCCAAATATCTATTCAGAGAATGCAACCGATTGCTTGAATCATTTATTGGTCTAACTTATGCATTGGCAGAGTCCTGTGCGCGCTACAACCTTGTGGCTGTGCCTAGCAACATTATTTTTTACCACCTTGCGCTTGAACTGTTTACAGGCATGCAGCATAGGGGCATAAAAGCTAATAAAGTCATATTTCTGAGTATTCTGAAAGCGTGCTGTAGTGTAGGTAGCTCCCAGCAGGCCCGTATCATCCATGAGCAGGTAATGGAAAGTAACCTCCAATATGATACTTTAGTTGGAAACTCTTGTTTGTATGTATGCAAAATGTGGGTGCTTTGAAGAAGCACATACAGTCCTTGAGAATTTACCAAATCGGGATGCAGTGACATGGAATGCTATGATTAGTGGATATACTCAATATGGTAAGAACCTACTTGCCCTGAAATGTTTTCAAGACATGCAGCAAGATGGTGTAGTTGCAAACAATTTTACCTTCTCAAGTGTATTGAAAGCATGAAATTGGATCATCCAGATGCCTCGGCATGGCAAGCAATGATAGGAGGTTATGCCCAGGTTGGTCAGGCTGCATTAGCTGTGCAGTGTTTTGAAGAAATGCAGTATTGTGGCATTTCATTTGATACCGTGACATTTAGTGACATGCTTTCTGCATTCAGTCGGTCAGGTTTTGTGGATGAAGCCATTTGGTTCTTGAGATTCATGGAGGAATGCAATTGTATAACACCTGATATGTATCATGTTAGCTGCATGGTGGATCTTCTTGGGAACACAGGGCACTTCAGTAGTGCAGAACAGTTGCTTAAAGCTACTGCAGAGCCTGATTTTTGCCTATGGATAACTCTACTTAATGCCTGTCAAGTACATTCTAATAAGGACCTAGGAAAGCAATGCTTTAATGCAATTATGCATATAGATCCTTCTTATGCCCCAGCATATGTTTTGATGTCAAATATTTATGCTGTTAGCAAAGTGAAAGGCAGTGCTTTTTAAAATATGGGTTAAGTAGTGGAAAGAAGGTTATGATGACCTACATGCAATTGTCTCAAGATGATCATGACATGCGCTGGGCCACTGTGAGCAGCTACGTCAAGTCATAGCAAGTATTGATTATATTCTTCACAGGCTTAACCACGCAAATTATAACAAGTTGTAATTCTTCAGTTCTCATTGTGCAGGTTTGTTCTTTAGTTTTATGCTCTTCGAGCTTATGCATCTGTTGTATATTTATTCCATATACAGTTCAGTTCGTATCTAATGGACTGAGTATGATTTTGTGATTGCAGTTGGTTATGTGAGGCTGGGTTCAGTGGCTTACTGGTTCTCAATGAGCACTTTCTACTTCTGACTGGAGGTGTATTGGTGCAAGAGTCAAGTACAGCTATTGGCAGAGCCAAGACAATTCGATTCGAGAAACATTATTATGTCTGTGTCTTTATGCTAATTCACTAAGCCATTTGATAAGTATCATTTCACTTGTTACATAAATAATTTAAGTTTGCTTATTTCTGTTTCATTGAAGATGCGTTTTCTATTGCAGTAGGAGCAGTTTCTTTGTTATTACAATAGTGTAGTTTGAACTGGAGCCCTATTGATGCTGGAGCCAATAGGATCAGCTACACATGTCAGTAGACCTGATGGCTAATAAGAGACGGTGATCTTTGGAAGAGATATATAGAAAGAAAAGAAGGAAGGAAGAAAGGATGAGACCTTAAGAAAACTACTTTGCTATGAGACCAATTAATAGAAGTGTGCTTGATATGGCATTTCAAGTTGCACGAGGCATTGGTTTGGATATGTACTTTGTACGTTGTCAGAATTTTTCACATTAGTATTCTTCCTCCTTTTGGTAAACCGCATTTCCAATTCTCTCAATCTTGGTGCACATGTGGTATTGCCAAAATCACCACAACTAAGATTCCCTAGCATTATATCTCCCTACTGAATTCCCATGTTTTATTTTCCCTCTGCATTGTGAGTCAAGAATCCCCCTAATACTATTACTGCTTCCATCATCTAGCCTATGCAGGTGTTAGGTTCAATACCTACAGCCTAGCAGCCTAGTGTTAGATTTAATGCCTACAGCCTGTGGCTCTGCCTAGCAACATTATTTTTTAACTTGTAGCAAGTTTATCCTATAGTACTGATCCATGATACGCTTTCCTATACAAAAGTTACCGCATAAAGGTTGAGCTACGCCATTATTTGCGCTGCTAAGCACATCATATAAATCACACAACCTTGCATTAACTAGAGGCTGAAATTTTGTAGAATAAAACAGTTTAGCCTATGCCTTAAGTAGAAGGGCAATTCTCTAAATTCCCATGTTCTATTTTCCCTCTGCATTGTGAGTCAAGATTCCCCTAATACTAATACTGATGCTATGTAAAATTCTCAACAAAGATTGCTTTACTTAATATAAAATATCGGACAGACATCTCAAAGGCATCGCTGACCTTATAGATAGATAGGATGTTAGATGCGAGTATGAGTGAGGTGAATTCAATGATATCATTGCTTTAACTTCATATTGACATATGCAGTGTGCTGGTACGATTGAACTAAAAATCGAGGAGACCATTGGTTGAAGAATATACTGACAAGTTTTGAAACAACTATACTTTTCAGGAAATCAATGCCATAATGTCAAGGTATAATTTCAAGGGTTTGTAGTAGGACAAAGCTCAACATTGCTTGAACAATATTGCTCTTATTTAATCCCAACAGAAGCCCAGCAACGCTGGGCACTTTTTCTAGTTATAGTAATAAAAGCAAAATGATAGTTTGTGCATAGCATCTCGGCCGTTAAATTAAACCGACGATCGAGATGCTTTCAAAATTGTTTTCATTGCGGTTATTGAGTCGTGGTAGATTTTTCGCATAGACCATTCCGGCTGGGTGATTCAGGCTTTCCAATGGATCGCCATATCTCCCCACCTTTTCCGATTGCTCCAGTCCAATCCAAGCCCTCCTCGGAACGCACTGCCCGAGCCTGCTGCCATCATTGCTGCGGATCTTCAATGATTAATGATTGGGCACTTCCTTTTATTTTTATGTGTTTGTAGTTCGTGACTCGTGAGGCACAAGAAGCTCTACTCCGGCAATCTCTGGCTATGGCGGTTTTCAAATCCCAAATACAGGCATCCAAAGGTATACTCTGCGGCGCATCATCTTTTTTTGGAGTGGGGAACAAATGAGTATGAGATAATAGGAAAAATTTATAGTTGAGAAGTGCAGCATTTATCATTTAATCTGGAATCGGCAAAAGAGGCGCCAAGGACCTGCTTTCTCACGAATCCCGCTAGATATGTGAAGCCCTGCTCGGGCTAAATCGGCTCTGAGGGGCTCAGTTCCGGCTCCATGACTGAGCCTCTGAAGTACTGACGACTACTCCCTGATTTGCAAGCCTATCGGCCCTGCAAAGCCCCTGCTTCTGCAGATTTTGCATGTCAAATGGGTGTGCCCTATTGAAGACTAGAATTTTCTGTTACTCTGTTCGCGAAAGCTCTGAGGACAACTCATGCCCTTGCAAGATATTTTTGATTGCTTTTGCATCTTCAAATTAAGGAAGTAAAAGGCTCTCGTGATATTTTCCTTGGTGTGTCTTCTTGATCTGTCAACACTGAGAAATACTGGCCCCAAACTGTACAACAGTGCAGCATCAGGTCTGATCTAGAGTGAGGGCAACTAATGAGGATTGCTTTTTCCAGATTCAATGTGCCAGTCTAGAGGCATAATTACCTCTATATACAATAGCATTTTCATCTTTAGAATTCGTGGACGTGGTGAATTGGTAAGACTTCCTCAATTTCAATCACTGAATTTCCTTCTACACATACTGTTCTTCCTAGCTGTGGCTCGCCTATGGATGGCTTCACCTCTGCAATGGCTCTTGTGCCTCCCCTTATTTCTTTTGGGTTATTCAGACAATTGCTTATGAAGTTGTTGATACTTTGGGAGCGAGCCCCGTAAATGTCGAACACTGACATGTTTTAACCATGTCATTTTGACATGTTATAGCCGTGGATGGGCGATGGCTCCTGATGGATGGGGGATGACTCCTGATGCCAGGGCATGGGCACGACCACCCATCTTCAATATGCCATGGATCCTCACGCCATGCAAGGATGGGGTTGAACTACTTCTACGGATGTCATAAAGACATGTTATAGCCACGAAGAAAGGAGGAATTCTGTTTTTTCAAATAGAGTGCCATTTCGAGACAATTCCTCCCCTTCCCGCGCCTTCATTGGAGCGAAATTGATGTAGGAGGAACCCTAAACCCAAAGCTGGTCGATTTGGAGTGGAGCATTCACGTTTATTGAACCCATTCACTGATCAACAGACTTAAAGCCGTTGTTCTTTCAGCCAAAATTTAAATTTGTTCACTTTGTTTACAATGTAAAATCGGCCAAAGATTGTGGCACTATGGATGTATGCAAAAACAGCTTTGCTAACGACAAGCCCAATGATATTTACTCAAGATGGCAGCAGTAAGAGTATCAAAGTTCTTTATTTTTGGAAAAACATGGCACAATTACATCATCTCCTCGCTTCATTTCCTTACGCTTTGTGGCGGATGTTGGAAGGGATTGAGGCACAAAATCCTCTCGAGGGACCTTTCACCAAAAAGGATTTGCAATGGACGTAAGACAAAAGAGTAAAGAAAGCGGTTGGCTCGGTTAGTGGTGTTTCAGCCCAATTTTGTTACATTCCAACCGCCCATGTTCCGTTTTTGTTGAAGGGGAGAGGAGAAATGTGGATTGCCCAACAGATTTCTACAAGAGCACTAGCAAATCCCAAAAACCGTGCTCTTTGAAACAACCTAATGTGAATAGTCATTTGACATACACAATGTAAGCCTATTTTGAAATAGTCGCTTGGTGTGTTTGGTGTGCGATAAACTAAACTAAAATGTAACTTGCCATTTGTAATTGTAGCTCTTGGTGCACTTATGGACCAAGTGATTTCAGCGAGGACATTCATCCAATTGAGCCACGAAACCAAGGCAAGAAACGTAAAGAAGAAAACCAAATGGGGAAAGGATGGGATACCGCGGAACCTATGGAACAAAGAAAGTTGATGATCAGAATGTATTGACCAAAGAATTGGATGATCTCGACCATATTGAGCAGCAAGTGGATGATTCTGAACAACGTGGTAAAGGAAGGAATAAAAGGAAGAGTAGAGCTCAAGGTGGAAAAAAGAAGCAAACAAGTCCTCTTCCTGATACTGCTAAAATAGGCGAGCAGCATCCAATTACTAGAAGAAGTAGAAGATTGCGTGGTGAGTCCTACAAACGAGGTTGTATGTGTCACTTTTTAGTAAGACAACTATATATTAAACCGGAATGGAGTCAGATTGTATACTATGAGAAGAACCATATCAACAAGGAAGGTGTTGTTTGCCATGGTCAGATCCATGATGAAAGTGTTGGCACAAGATATCAGCATGCACCATGGATTTCCCAACAAAAAAGGGATTGGGTGAGGGGCTTGTTGGTAGAAGGTCACTCACCTCGAGAGGTAATGAGGATGCATGAAGAGCAGGTTGTCCATAAGTTAGAAATGCAGGGGGCGGGCAGCAAGGATAGAGATGACTTTCTAGATATAGATGATATACGGAACACATTTGATGAGGTTTCTAAGTCCACCTGAAGCAAGGATATGAATGTGACTCAAAGTGTGAGAATGTGGGTAGATCAAAATCCAGATTCGGTATTCTTGCATCAAGAAGGGGCACCCTTCCATCTTGGGATCATGACACCCTTTCAAATGGAAATGTTATTGAAATATGGCAAGGGAAATGCCATAGCAATGGATGCCACTTTCAAGACTAATGACTTGAGGTTTATGTTGTATACCTTCATTGTATTTGATAGCCACAAAAATGGAGTGCCCGTTGCATGGGTTTTGACGTCTAGCTCAACGAAAGTTGACATTCAATGTTGGCTTCAACATATGAAGAACCATATACACCTAGAAGATCCTACATGGGCCCCCTCTTGCTTTATAGTTGACGATGCGGAGGCAGAGATTGGTGCTTTGGAGTTGGTATGGCCAAAGACCCCTATTCAGTTGTGCCTTTGGCATGTCGACGCGTTAAGTGGTTTAAAGTTTTGGTAAGATATGTGCATAATTCCTGCATCGAAAAGGAGATGTTTAAGGATATGGGTGACATCATGTATGGTACCAAGGTTGAGCCTATAGAGGAGGATGGGATATTCAAGGAAGATTATAGGGCTTGTACAAGAGCAGGCAAGGCTCGCCTTGAACAATTCAAGGAGAAATGGAAGGAGTACGAACAAGTTGTTGTTTATGTCAACAAGGAATGGACAAACAATGTGTGCTCATGGATTATCGTGTCGAGAATGTATCCCCATAGTAACCAAGAGACCACAGCTGCTGTAGAGTCCTATCACGCTGCCTTGAAGAGAAGGTTGGGTATTTTTAAGCATGAGTTGAGGGGAAGAAGATTAGATTGGCTGATCTACATGTTGGTACATGACCTAGGGAATCATCTAGTGTACGAGAGGTTCGTGAAGGAGAGTGGTTTCAAGTTGAATTACTATAAAGAAAAGATCGTGGAGTGTGCAATAATTGGAGCCAGAAGTATTAATATTCCAGATGATGCTGTTACTTGGGTGGACCTTGAAAAGGGTGAGGCTCATGTTTGGAGTCAAACAACCATTGGTGTCCCTTACTTGGTTGTTGTGAGTGATAAGCAATGAAGTTGTTGTGATTGTGCATGGGCCATGAAAGGCAACATATGCAAGCACCAGGTGAAGGTTCTTCAAATGATAAATCATTGCAAAGAGAGAGACATTTTGGCAGCATGTGGCACGAGGGTTGGGACAACAAAGGGGGGCTTGGAAAATTTAGCATCAGGTGATGATGGAGCAAATGTGAGCGATTGTGGAATGGAGAATGATGTTATTGGTTCAATGGAGGGTGATGAAGTTGCCAAAAATGCGGGCCAAACGGATGTCAAAACCTATGTATACAATGAGAACAATTTAATGGCAAGCATAGAAGAATCATGGGATCAAGTGAAGGGTGCAATTGCACAATGTCCTAGTCTCTTACCACATGTTGACTTCCTCATGAAAGAACTCAGGATCAAGGTAGAAAGGCTGAAAATTACAGCAGATAGAGAGTTCATGGACATGATTGTACCACCCATGCCAGGAGGGAAAGAAGATGGCACAGGGAATAGTCTTTCTAGATTACAATCCTACATAGACTTGGGCAAGAAACGAAAGGGTGGAGAACAAAAAGAGAGCATCTTCGAGAGGGAGTTGCAACAACATCTATTACTTGATTCATAGTGAAGTGGTAGTGAAGGATGTGAAGTGGTAGTGGTAGTGAACTTGTATGAATAATCATGGCCTAACATGTCAGGCTTATGAATATCATGGCCTACTTTTGAGATGAACACTATATGTATTCTGTACTTCAATTCCTAATATACAAGATCATCCAAGCTCTTAACTTAACAAGTGCCTAGGACTATATATTTTGTACTTAAATTCCTTGTCTACTTAAATTTCTGACTGGCTATAACATGTCAGGGAGTGACTATAACATGTCAGGTAGTGGGTATAACATGTCAGGGACAGGCTTTAACATGTCAGGGAATGGCTATAACGTGTCAGGTGCTGGCTATAACATGGCAAGTTCCAAGGCTATAACATGTCAGTGACTGGCTATAACATGTCAGGGATGGCTATAACATGTCAGGGACTGGCTAAAACAAGTCAAGGTCCAAGGTTATATCCCACATGTGCCAAGTGGGTGCCACATGTGCCAAGTGTGTGCCAAGTGTGTGCCACGTAGATCTAAGGGTGCCACCTAGGGCACAAGTGCCAAATTGTGTGCCACATGTGCCAAGTGTGTGCCAAGTGGGTCCCACATGTGCCAAGTGGGTGCCACATAGATCTAAGGGTGCCACATGTGCCAAGTGTGTGCCAAGTGGGTCCCACATGTGCCACATGTGCCAAGTGGTGTCACTTGTCTAGGCCTATAACATGTCAATTGTGTAGGGCTATAACATGTCACTTGTGTAGGGCTATAACATGTCACTTGTCTAGGGCTATAACATGTCACTCGTCTAGGGCTATAACATGTCAATTGTGTAGGGCTATAACATGTCACTTGTGTAGGGCTATAACATGTCACTTGTCTAGGGCTATAACATGTCAATTGTGTAGGGCTATAACAGGTCACTTGTGTAGGGCTATAACATGTCACTTGTTTAGGGCTATAACATGTCAATTGTCTAGGGCTATAACATGTCATTTGTGTAGGGCTATAATATGTCACTTGTCTAGGGCTATAACATGTCAATTGTGTAGGGCTATAACATGTCACTTGTGTAGGGCTATAACATGTCACTTGTCCTGCCACCTATTCTGCCACCTCATGTCACATATTCTGCCACATGGCTGCCACCTAACCTGCCACCTATTCAGCCACCTAATCTGCCAGGTGGCTGCCATATATTCTGCCATCTAACCTGGCACCTGTTCAGCCACCTAATCTCGCCACATGGCTGCCCACCTAACCTGCCACCTATTCACCACCTAATCTCCCCGGTGGCCGCCATATATTCTGCACCTATTCTGCCACATGGCTGCCACCTAACCTGGCACCTGTTCAGCCACCTAATCTGCCAAGTGGCTGCCATTATGCTGCCACCTATTAGTCACCTATGCTGCCACCTATTCTCGCCACCTATTCTACGCCACATGGATGCCACCTAATCGCCACCTATTCAACCACCCTAATCTGCCACCTATGCTTCCACATGGTTGCCAATTGTGCTGGCACCTATTCTGCTGCCTGTTCTTGCTGCCACCTAACAGCCACATGCCACCTATTCTGCCACCTATGCTGCCACCTAATCTGCCACCTATTCTGCTGCCTGTTCTTGCTGCCAGCTCTGCTGCCAATGCATTGCCACATGTACTGCCACCTGCCACCTATTCTTCCACCTAACAGCCACATGGCTGCCACTATGCTGCCACCTACCACCTCCCATGCCATTCCAGCTGCCAGCTGTGCTGCCATCTGTGCTACAAGGGAAAAACACATACATCTAAAATACAAATTTGCATGTTGAGTATACAAAAAGGACATTAGCATTTATCTCCCAATTTTGGTTTGCATAACATTGAGAAAACATGACAAAGGTTCAAAATAGGCTGTCACAAGTCTACCACAGCCCTCTTCTTAGATTCTGCTCTAGTTTGCACCCCGCCTTCTATAGGGATGCCTCCGCAATGGCAAACTCTTCTTTCCCCGAGATAACCAGCTTTCGTGAAACTTGGCCGAGGGTCCCAAATGATCTTCGTGACCGCTGCAGCAGCTCGAGCTCGAATCCAACTTCTATCAACCTATAAAAATGTGTTACTTGACAAAGCCTGCAGAAATCAAGCATGAAAAGGCTATGAGCATGTGGAGGGATACCTGAACAAAGATTTGATGAAGCCCTCCCAAAGACAAAATCCTTGAGAAATTGCTTGGCATATAGGATTGTCCACACACCACAATCTGAGCCATTGGACTGCTGTGGACAATCAACTGGATGCACTCTTGCATTCATATATGCCGGATTATCATACCCCCAGCTGCAAAACAAAGCCCCAAAGAACCTACAAGGGGATTCCAGCAGTAGTAAAGAATGAGAATTACATTACTAATGCACAATAAATCATTAATGATGGTACTTACACTGTGAAGTGAGAAGATACATGGTTATGAAAACCAGCAGAGCTATCAAAATGAAGAATTACGGGCGTGGCCCCACCAAACGCACTACAAACTTGCATCTCGGTCACAAAGATGAACAAACTCCAATGACTCCTGCAGCCACTTGTGATTGTAAGAATACGATGATGTATCAATTCATTGGCTAACATAGAGAGATTTACCCGGTGTTAACTGGCAGCCAATAAAATGAAATGGAATCTATCTTCCCTAATCCGCGCGCTCCTACCTGCTGGTCTAGGAGGCAACAAATTCCTCCAAATGTCTGAATTAGTTCAAGAGCAGCCCCATCGTATCTGGATTAAACCAACAATGCTGCCCTCTTCTGCTTGCCAGGGGTATTGTATGGGACAGGATCCCGCAAAGCAAATGCATTTAAGCCAAAAAATAAAATGAAATATAATAATACAAAGATTCAAAACTAATGCTTATATTAATACACAAACTAATACAATAAGAGGCTTACATTAAGTAGCAAACGATGTGATTGTCATGAAGCCATGACTTGTGCGCTAATTCAGGCTTGTCTTGAGGCAAGGGTTTCAAAAAGCTTCTACATCCTTTTGCTCTATACAAAACTCCCCATAGCTAGAAGAACCCTGCTTCCATATTGGACTCCTAAGATATAATGGCCATCTGCAATTATAATTGGATGTTGCTTTGCTTTTCTCTTCTTGGCATTCCTCATATTGTACCAGTCATAAAGGGAGGTCGATAAATCCTTTCTCGAGAGTCCATTCTGGCCTCAAAGTAAGAATGGTGTGAACTGTGCTAGTGCCGGAAGAGGTCGTGGTTCTTGCATGCTCTGGGGGTCTCAACCAAAAGAATGACTTGAGATTGGTCAACTTTGTTCTATGGCTGCAGACCTTTGTCCGAGAGGGGTAGATTGGCTAGGATCCCGTGTTGCTGGTGGCTCATCCTCAACTTTGAGACATGCCATCAATTTCTCATTCAAGTTTTCTTCCTCCATGTTCCAATCTTGCTGGGCATCTCCTCCAAGAACCAATCATCAGCAATGTTAGATCTCAGATCGTGCCAATTTCTTTTCCTTCAGGCCTCCCATGCAATCGCTCTCTTCTCCACAAAATCAGCCACAAATTTGGCTTCCTCCTGCTCCCTGGCCTCACCATCCCCGATACAAGTCTGCAAATGCTAGGCGTGCACGCTTGGTGCACGCCTTCTTATACCTCCTCGGCCCATTTTTATACCTCCATTCCGGGTTTGTGGTGTAATTGCATGTAATACAAATCGGTATTCCCTGTTAGGGCGCGCCGGGACCATCTGGATTCTTCCATGGCCTGCCTCTTTTTTAGCACCTCCCACTTCGACATCTTTCATGCCATGTGCTGATCTCAAGTGAGTCTTGAATCTATCCATCCTGCTAACCGTATGAGCAGCTAGGAATTAAACATACATACATCTTCGTATCGAGTTGTACTCCCAAAGTGGTCTGTTGCAATTGCTCTTCTTCTGCCTCGAGTTCTCCTCCTCGAAGATGTCTTCCTCTTCCGATCTGTCCCCAACATCATTGCAAATCTGCCACAACCGCCCCTGAATTGGCTCTCAATTGGCACCACCGCATGTCAATCTCCATGGAATTCTCTCGCCCACAAGAGCATTTAAAATCTGCCTCTACAACACCATCGATTGGATAAATCATGTGCAATGGAAACTAGTGTACGAGCCACTAACTCGTTTGGATCCCTCGCTTGTACTGCATTCTCCTTCCTCACTGTTTACCATGGAATCACGAGAAGAAAAACCAACCGAAACTTCTGAGGCAATGTCGAGGGATTGGGCAGACGAAGTTCAAATCCCCCTATGCTACTACAGGACCAAAATGACTGCCTTTAACCATACCTCTCTGGTCGATTTGGGAAGATCTTCTCGGCTGAATCATGGCCTCACTTTGCTCTCCTTTGTTGTGTGAAATTAGCTTCACAATGGCAAAGAAGAAATCTCTTTCTTTTTCTACCCGCAAGCAAAACTAAATTGGTGAATGGCCACCTCTCGATTTTGTTAAGCTAACAATAAAAAAATGCTTTCTGCATGCATTACCCGCCATAACCTGTTGTCTAAATTTGTTTAAGGAAACTAAAGCCGATTTTGCTTGAAGGAAAAAGACAATCTAAGCTTTTTAATGCCGTTGGAGGGACCCAAAATTGACAGAAGTCGGCTCAAAATGTTTCCAAGATTCATGGAGAAACAGGGTTGTTGATAGTGAAAGGGATAGGCGATTCCTTGAGGAGCACAAGAAAGAAAGAGGAAGCCAGAAACTCACTTAAAAATACTCCTCCATTTGAAATCCAGCAGCATCATTTCGGCCCCTAGCATCATTTGCATGATTTCTTTGGCATCCCAATCGAAAAATCTGCAAAAATGGGCCAACATCATTCCATAACCTATGATTTCCGGCACTGTTTCAAAATTTACCTATGTTCTTCTCTTTGTTTACGGGCCAATCATACTTGGCTATAACATGTCATGGGGCCAGTCTGCCGTACGCATGCCAGTCCTTAATGCAGGGGATCCGGGAGGCATGGTCATGGTAGTGTGCAGATACCCATATGATGGATATGCATCCATCGAAACGAAGCCCATGGGCCCAACAGCCGGACCCATAGGGCTATAACATGTCAAAATGACATGGTTAAAACATGTCGGTGTCCGACATTTACGGGGCTCGCTTTGGGAGCTGATTTTGATTGGAGAACCTATGATTCTCATTATATCAACCCCATCACATTTTTTTGAAGCTGCCTTTGTAGGGTTGAAGCACCAATTAATGCAGCATTTTGCTTGAAAATCCAGGATCAAGGCCTCGTTTGGGAGATTTGGGAGCATTTTGTAACTAAATGCGAAAGCACAAGCACACCATTTTTGAGGTTGAATCATTGCGGTTCAGAGTCATCATTTTGCAGATTGTTGAGACATTGATCCCATGCTGTAGCAAAAATTGTAGCTTAAAATCCTCATTTGAAGCTTCAAAATCTTAAATCTTTATATTTTGGGTTGGATTTGATCTATGTGGAAGGTTGACAGTTTGATGAAATGAGATTGACTGCTCTTTTGGTTCCGATGGTCTGGCCATAAACAAGCTTCTGGAGGAAGAGTGAGAAGATGACCCACAAGCTTTGGCCTTCTTACGAGGAGATGGGCTGCATAAAAGCATCTTCTGTTTCAGCCTTGCCGCTACAGCCTAATTGGGGGAATCCCTTCAGCAAAAACCCTTCTGCAAATCGAATTTTTTGGCTTGAGATTTAGATTAATCCAAGTCTCGTAGACTTTTTGAAACCAACTAAACTAATTAGGGGCTCTGATTCCTGTGCTGCATAAGATCTAATACATCCTTGTGTTTGCACTTTACAAGGAAGATTGCGATTAACCTGGGGCGGCAACGTTACAAAGCCTTCCCTGTGTTCTTCAAACCCCTTCTCCGGCCATGCTTAACATTGCTCTGCCTAAAGAAGCACACTTTTGCATAACAGTATTTTGATTTCGAAAAACATCGTCGAGATTGAAATCCACCCGCTCATGCAAGCCACTCTCCTTGGACGATAAAATCATATTCTATTCTTATTGCTCACTCGGGATCATTGGATCCCAAAATAATACTAGAAATATTCTAAATTAAAGAATATGCAACCTACACGTCACACCCATGTATAAAACAAATGTTTCCCGTATAGTAGAAATACGTATAAGTTACTATGCATTATGTGAAATATACATACATATAATTGAAGGTCACCATTTTTTATCTGCAACACAAAATAGTACAATGTATGAGCCAAAAAGGGAAAAATACATGCTCCAAGAACCTCGTTTTACAAGTAGTCGGGCCCTGCAAATCCTTGCTCAAGGCCAAATTTGTCATGTTGGGCTCATGTATCAGGATGCTTGCCAAACTCTCATGTTTAAATGATCTATACAACCTCTTTATCTATTCCTATAATAATAAAGGGCATGATTTTTTTGAATTACATCTATGAAATAAATGCACTAGAAATATCCCCATTGTTATGGTTTCACCACAACTTCTAGCTTCCTAAAAACCCCTCCACAAATTTGAGCTCTACATACTGCAAGATGACATGCCCCGCAACTCCAGCGGCATAAGGGATGGCGCTCCACCTCTGCCCCATCGCTTCCACGCGCCGAAGACCCCAAAGGCAACATACCACTTCTAAAAACGAAAAACCTCGACCTAACAAATCCAACATCCTAATTTCCAACGTCAGCAATATACCCTTTACCCATACGAATACACCAACTAACCGTTCCGAATCTTATGTAACCTCGACCCCAACCAACAATTGCCCAAGATAATAGCATTTTTTTTAGATAAGATAGCACAGAAGAATAGTTCAGGAATTTATCCAATGCTAGACATTAGTACTAATTCCCTACTGCATAGGTTTAGAACCAAAGAAATGTTCGCGGCGGCCTTGGCCGCCGCGATAAATTTCTTGTATTGTTAATCATATCTTTCTTTTGTTTGGCCTTTTTTTCCAAGCATCTTCATATCTTCATTATATTGTTATCGTATCTTTCTTTTGTTTTCCCTTTTAATAAAGAGAATTTTGGTAAATACGATATAGCTTTATGGCAGTTAATTTTTAAGTTGTCTTCGTCTGAATTGAAGCTAAAATTCATGATTATGAGGAACACCTATATAAAACACTATGGCCTCAAGATCCCACTCCAATTAGATGAGGTCTTACTCTATAGCGACACGTTTATTGTTTTGTGGGTGTTCTAAAAGCAATTTCATTTATTACATATTGGAGCAATACACACCCCTACTGCACAGTTTTGTCATTTTCAATGAGTAGCTTCCATTGTAATTAGTGGTTAAAGAGATATTTAGTTGGCATTCAGGGCTTTCACATTTGGCTTTGAATCCATTGTGTCCATGCAAAGTTTATCACTAAAAGTTCTATCAGTAATGCAAAAACAGAAGATATGATTTGTTCGTGAGTTGAAATTGTTTGAATGCCATTTGGTTATAATTCCCTGCTCTATTTATTGCTAGCAACTGAGTCGGTTCATGGTTGCCTAGAATAGCATTTGCTTCTATTTCACCATAGACCTCTTGAAGGTCAGTAGAGGGTGTTGACCATCTTCAGAACATGCTGGAGACTTTAGTGTGTTGCAAATTGAATTTTGGATTTATCATCTTCCCATAGTCTTCTAGAATAACTTCGCGAATGTTATATTTAAGATTGTGGTTCATTTGGACAATAGAATTGTGATTTATTGCCATTGGTTATTGGATGCGTGAAGGTTTAGCGCCAACTATTGGTTTATTGACAGATCATTCTGAAGTATTGTCCGGAGGTCATTTTTTGAAGAATTAGATAATGCAGAAGCAGCCATGTTCATTCTTTATTGCTACAAAATCACTTCATCTAAGGTGCTGCAACATAGATATATTGTTCAGGGTAAATTTTGCTTGCGAAATAGAAATTTTTTGCTTGGTGTACACAATGTGGTGATGTTGATCTTGCAGCTAGAGTCTAACTGGTTTATTCCAGATATTTGTCCAGTTTGATCTCATTTCATATCTCTGATCTTGCAAATATTCTTGGGTTTTTAGATTCCTAGAGTGCATTGTTTGAGCGAAGGATACAAGAATAGCTAATATCTAAATGATGTATTTTTTTTTGTATAGGAGAGCATTTTTGTTTGCGACATTGTTATGCTATAAAGATCTAAGCTACATATGCCATGGCAATCTTGGATGGAATTCAATGTGTACTCATACCTGCCAATCTTAAATGATCGGAGGGCATTTTCATTAGTGCTATGTCTTAGCAGACATGTGTGCAAAATAGCAAAATAGAGTTCTATCATATGATGTTATAGGTGTGGAAATGTGGCCTGCCATGGGTGCATCATTGCAGAAGCATGTAGTAGTGTGGCAATCTTGCATGGGATTCAATTCCATAGAATGTCTCGACCGAGATTCTAGAAGAGTTCTTTACAAACCCAGAATTAGAAAGCAATTAGTCAAAGGAATTTAGACTTAATCATCGTTACTTCCTTGCACAAAAAGCTATATTTTTTATTATCTGGTTTAGCATCTCAGTTAATCAATATTTGCTTTCCTTGGATCTTTACCAGACAAAGGTTAATGCATAGGGATGAAATGCACAACAAGAAACTCATATTCATTTGTGGTTCACTTACAATATTATCGAAGCAATGCAACCGTTTACTGAAAGTCCATTTGATCTTTAATAGACAAAGGTTAATGCGTAGGGATGCAATGAGCTATCTCATGTGTTTGTGGTTCGTTTTTTGTCAATTAGGTATTTTCAATTATATCGAAGTAATGAAAACATTTATTGAAAGTGTGTTCCGACTTAGATATTGACCCTGTGTCTTTTGCACAAGGTAGACTTCACATAGTTCCCATAATGACATCTCGAACAAATCCTGGGGAATTCTACCTAAGGTTGCCTCATACAGTCGACTTAACACAATCTAAACTTCATAACATACGCCTTCTTACATGCACCAACTTGGGGAATCCAAGTGAATCTTCATAGGGATTTGGGAAATGTTGAGGGTATCCTTTGCAACCTAGGGAAATTTAATGGAGTCTAGGAAAATAGTAAAAGAATCTAGGGCAGACTGTCAAGATGAGGGGTATTTTGAAGGAATCCCAGGCGTATAAGGGAATCTGCACAAAAGATGATGTTATATATCAACCTTCATGGATTGTTCCTTCATTAGACTGTGTCATTTGACTTTCATTTTGAAGTTGGTCTTCATAGCTTGGCCCAGACATACATTCCCTAAAATAGATATAATAGTATATAATTGATTAACTTTGAAGTCTGTAGTTGATTTTGGTAAGTAGGCCCATACAATACTTGACTTTTAGAATTTAATTTCCCTCGAGTTTACTTTTCCTTTTTGGGTTGCCCCTAGGGGGTCAAGCCCTTGTTTATGTGGATTTTTGGCATATTCCAGGTATATGCTAGTATATGCCAAGAATATGCCATTGACTGCTAAAAACCTGCTATAGGGTGTAAACTGGCGGTGGCCGCTGTTCTTGGGCATCCGTTTCGAAACCGGATAACCGGTGCTTAGCGACGGAGTGGCTACTCTTCTCCAAGGTCCGTTGAAGGCCTGTGTGACTGTCGCCCCAACAATACCTCCATTTCCGATGGCTAACCCCTCTTCTAAGTCAATAATGGCTTGGTATGCCGCATTGGACACTGGGAAATTCAAGTTTGGTGCGTCGTAGTTCGGCAGCATGGAGGCCATCGACAAGGTAATCTAGGTACTTTTGCGCTATATTCCCTAATTTGCAGGCATGCCAAAGTAAATATTATCCCAAATCAGCACCCCATAGACGAGGAACTTACCACCTATAGCTGCAGTGGAGTGGCTGACAAGTCTAGAGCATCTAAAATCAGGAGGGTTCTTGAAGGAAATGCAATATTGCAAAAGATGCTTCTCATTCTGGTCCTTCTGGGTACCTATATGGTTATAGGTGATGGCATCCTTACGCCAGCAATCTCAGGTACTTATGAAAGGTGTAAAGCCACCTACAGCTATCTTCCTTTTATTGTGCAAATGGCTGTTTAAGGAGGATTTCATGTTAATGATGATGTTTTGTATTAAATGTCTTTGTTTTGCTTTGTCTGTTAAAATTGTTAGCTGGGATGGCTTGCTTCCAGTTATCACGATAGAAATTGAAGATTTTTTATCCTTTGGTTCATATTAATTCAATGTGGCATGGTATCTCATTAATTGCATTCCATTGCGTGCCTTTCTTCTCTGTTGTTCTTTTCCTGTTTCATTATGAGCAAGGGTGTCTAACTTGGGCCCTGATTCGTTTGTTGTAGTTCTGTCATCTGTGAGTGGTATTAAGGCTGCACATCCGGCTTTCCGACAGGGTAACTATTCTGCTTATATAGTTGTTTCAGGGATGCACCATGCCAACTTGATGTCATTTCTGAGGTTTTATATGTGCTTTGTCTTTTAAGTAGCTGGTGTAGGAGTTTTGAAAGTAGTAGGAGCCATGGAATCAAGTTCTGACCTTGTAGTGGCATATTTGTCCATATGTGCGTACAAGTCACTTGTCATGCATCCTATCCATTATCTGGTTACCTAAGACAATCGTTTTACAGGTCATGTGGTAATCTTGGCACTTATTATCCTGGTCATCTTGTTTAGCATGCAGCACTTTGGTACTAGTAAAGTAGGATTCATGTTTGCTCCAATAATACTTTTATGGTTCATCTTCACTGGGCTAGTAGGGATATACAACATTATCAAGCATGATCCTAGTATATTTCGAGCGTTGTCTCCTGTGCACATGTTGACTTCTTTAAGAGGAGAAAGAAAGATGGATGGGTATCACTTGGTGGTGTAGTGCTTTCTATAACAGGTATGTTGTCTAATGGAATTCCATTGGGCTTGACCATGTCCATCTAATACCCTAATTATTTATTGTGGAGAACATAGGGCGCAAATGAGTTTATTTTTCATATTGGTGGTCGGAAAATGTAGGGGCTGAGGCTTTATTTGCTGATTTGGGACATTTCTCAACGTTATCAATTCAGGTAATTAGTTTTTGTTTGAGGGAACAAATGCGGCATGCTGATATGTTAGCTTGGGCAGGTTGCTTTTACTGGTCTTTCCCTGTCTGCTGTTAGCCTATATTGGTCAAGGAGCATACCTCATGAAGTTCCCGGAGCATGTGTCAGATACCTTTTACAAATCAATACCAAGTAATGCTGCAGTTTCTGTTTTTGTTATGATTGAGGTATTATGTGTTACATGTAAAATATGATATCATATTTCTATTACGATTCTGCTTTACGCCTATGTTCATAGTTGCAACAATTCGCAATTGTTTTTGAGTCAAGCAACAATATCGGAACCTTTTCGATCATCAAGCGTCGGTTGCGCTTGGATGCTTTCCTCGCATGAAGATTGTTCACACATCGCACCAATTTGGTGGACGAATTTATGTTCCCGAAATCAATTGGATATTAATGGGCCTTTGTCTTGCAATAACAAATTTGGTTTTAGAGACTACTCAAATAGGAAATGCATATGGTATGTGACACCGCATTCTTTATGCTATCTATGTATTATTTCCATTTGACACCCTTTGCGTTCTTCGCGGTATTGCCGTTGTGGCGCTTATGCTTGTGACAACAATACTTATGACTCTCATCATGCTTTTCATTTGGCGTGAGCAATCTTCTCCTAGTTGCTCTATTATTCGTGGTTTTTGGATTAGTGGAATTAATCTATTTTTCCACCTGTTCTCTTTAAGGTGGAAAGTGGTGGTTGGGTTCCTCTAGCAATTGCCTGCATCCTTTTAGTCATAATGTATGCATGGCATTATGGAACCGCAAAAAAGATATAAGTTTGAAAATCGAATAAAGTGCCAATTGGGTGGATTTTGGGCTTAGGTCCCCGCCTCGACTTGTCGCTATCAGAATAGGATTGCTTTTACACTCAACGAGCACATGGTGTGCCACCAATCTTCTCTCACTTTATAACCCATCCGCCAAACCAATTCATTCCGTTGTCGCTTTTTGTGTGTAAAATATTTGCCACCAACACTCGCAATCGCTAGAAGAACGTATTTTTTTTTAATTGGGACAACCGATTATTGGATGTACCGTTGTGTTGTCCAATATAGATATATGGACCGCATAAGAAAGATGATAACTTTGAGCAAATATTGCTCGAGGGCCCCGCGTAATTTCTTGACGTGAGTCATTTATAGACAGTTTGACACATTCTCAAGTTCCATCTCGATTATAGCTTAACCGTGACTCCGAAGTCACCCTACCATCAGCCAGCATCGAAAGAGAATACCAAAGATAACAATATAGGTTCGTAATTGTCCGTGATCAAGGGTTCTCACCAAAAAGCTTAGGTCTCAAGATTTGAGGCCGCTTATTGAGGATCAATTAAAGTTCCTGTGGGATGCAAGGGAAGTTGGTGTAGTCCATATTCTTGGCAACACCATCGTGAGAGCAAGAGAAGGTTCTAACATTATGAAGAAGATTGCCATAAATAACATATATGCATTTTTGAGGAAAATTTGCAGGGGAAGCAATGTAATCTACCACATACCTCATGAGAGCCTGTTGAATGTGGGCATGGTCCACTATGTGTGATCCTGTGCCAGAAATTAGTTGAGATGGCTGACCATTTTTTTTGAAGGCCAACAACAAATGGCCAAGAGCCCATAGCATGTTGTAGGGCTTACAGGTGATCTGTACCTCGCTTCTCCAGTTGTTTATTCAATAGTTTGAAAATTCAAACGTGGCAAGTGGGCAGCGCCCTTTATAAGTTAATTTTTTCTTTTTGCAACCCTAGACTCCGGACCATTGAGCACTAAAAACTCAAACCCCTTGTTGGTACTTGGTCTACTAGTATAATGTTCCATTAAAGCATTAGAAGATATGCAAGACTTCTTAGTGATTGACATAACTAGTTGTTAGCATCAAGGTGGAAATTGAGATATTAACACTGTGGGGTTCAATCCAGCGGTTGGTATGGAAGACGACTTCATGATGTTGCCTTTAAATGTATGGCCTGGTGTGCTACTAACTACTTTTGGATCTCACCGTCAAGTTTTCTTTTATGTTTGAAATCCTTATTGATAGCACACCAAAATAAGGCTACCTTCACATGTGAAGAGGCTTCTCACCCTAAAAATTTGAACGAGGTTGAGGTCGTCATCTAGAACAAGCTTCGATTTGGTCCCTTGTTTTTTTTTTTTTTTGAGGTCCTTAGGTTGGGGGGGCACCCTAAAAATTTGAACGAGAAGAGTGTTCTAAGAGTCTCTTTTTATTTTTGACTAGAAACGGTGCCACTGTTGTTGGGCATAAGTTAAACTGGTAAATCATACACAGTAGTAATGAGAGAAAAGAACATTAATAATTTAAATGTACTCCACTGTTAAAACGTTTTAAGCCAATTTTAACTGGAATGTTTATCTATTTGAAAGACATGCTGTGCATGAACTTAGTTGGTCTAAGTATGAGAGAAAAGAACATTAATAATTTAAATGTACTCCACTGTTAAAACGTTTTAAGCCAATTTTAACTGAAATGTTTATCTATTTGAAAGACATGCTGTGCATGAACTTAGTTGGTCTAAGTATGGGAACAACTTTAACTGGAGTGTCTATCTATTTGAAAAAAACGCATGTGCATGATTTTAGATGGTTCAAAGTTCTTTGGTTATGGAAACAACTATGGATCTTCAAATTGGTTCACCCGCCAATTGGTCTCCGTGGACGCTAAAAAACTATTCTATTCCTAATAAGAACTGGAAGTAGGGCACATGCATACAGATGCGTGTAAAAAAGGACAAATGCTAAATATTTTAAGTAATTCCTTATTTTCGAAACTTCAAATTTAAGGGAGAACATCGGCAATTGCAGGAGCTGCTTCAGAACTTAAACTTGCATGACATTATGGTTTAAGGCATTTTCAATCGTTGGTCATTGGTTGAGCCGGGGTAAATGCACGTTCGCGCTCAACCACGGACTCCAAATCATTGCCTTCGACAGGGCTTAGGCTCAAACTCTAAATGGGTAACCATCACTATGTCAATGTTTTAAAATAGCAATTTTGATTCATTATTTCGTATGTTATCAAGTATCAAGTACTCTATTGTCTTGAAGTAGCAATTTGAATTGATTGTGAAAATATGACTTTGAACTATGATTTAAGCCACTTCACCCTCCGGCCATGGAGGGCAACCCTCCGTGCGCAGCACCTTGTTGGAATTGATTTTACAATAGACAATATAGCACCCTAAGTTTAGCGTAGGATGCATTCTAGACTACAACAACTTTGTACTCATTGAATGTGGTAAATTTAAGCCATGCATATTTTGCTAAGGTCCATGGTAAGTTGTTTAGGATTATCAACTAGGCTTTATGGTTTATGGGACATAAGATTTAGGATTTAAGATTTAGGATTCAATGGTAAAGCAAAGGAAAGATAAAGCTGTCATGAATATACGCAAAACCAAGGGAAAATACGCAATAAATATGCTGGAACACTAGAAATTCTTGATAGATCAAAGCAAATTAGAGGGGTTTGAGCAATAATTCATGCATTGAGTTATCAACTCATATGTAATTGTGTTTCAAATTTTTCTTTTTTCTTTTTTTTATTTTCTTGGTTCTCCGCCGCAATCTAAATGCAGCGGAGTGTGCCATGTGTAGCTATCCCAGCAACATCAATCATCAAGAGAAGTTCGAGGTCCGGAGCTAGATAGATTGCACCGCCATTGCCGGATTTGGGAAGCGACGTCAAATACTGTTCAGTTTCTTGTGTTGCGGCAGAGGAATAGCATCTCAGTAAGGTGTCGAACACTTTTTTTTTGCCAATCTCAGCAGCCTGCTTCTAGAAGCCCTTTTGAAGCAGCCCTGCTTCTAGATCGTTGGGCCTGCTTCTAGATCGTTGGGCTATGTCGGATTTGAGTTGGGCGCGTCGGATTTGAAGGTGGAAAAATCGGATTTGAGTTGGGTTTGTCGGATTTGAAGGTCTGGCTATGTCGGATTGATTTGGGTGCGGCCGGATAAGGATTTTGATTTTTTGGTTCTTGGGGAAC
This sequence comes from Isoetes taiwanensis, assembly GCA_021234155.1. Classification (NCBI taxonomy): domain Eukaryota; kingdom Viridiplantae; phylum Streptophyta; class Lycopodiopsida; order Isoetales; family Isoetaceae; genus Isoetes; species Isoetes taiwanensis. Next base: position 2,890,444 of record JAJEKV010000030.1, read on the forward strand.
ACATGCGCCATTGGCAGATTCTAATCCGTGATCCTTGCCCTCCAATCGGGAGCGCTTTTGTTTCATTCTGTTGCCATGGAATTGGATGTTCATCTGCACAAAAATTTGGATCCAACACCTCCCAAGTGGCCCAGATCTTTTCTTGCAGCAGCGCATCCCAATCCGGTATTCTTCCATTCCGGCCACACTAATCCTCATTTCTTGAGCTCACAAATCCGTCTGTATGCCTAAAATTTTAGTTCGGGATTAGGCTGCCAGATCCAAGCCGCGCGTATTCTGGGCATGGCAGCTGTAACCCGGCTGGATATGGCGGAGGATAAGAATTTGGGTTTAGCAGGATAGGGCAGTAGGGTAGTGATCTAGGGCCAAGAACTGGGCTCGAATGCAGCAGATTTGTTTGCAAATCGGGGGAGTTTTGCGATCCAAATCGCTGGAACTGGGCCATTTTTCTTCAATCGGAAGGGCAGCCGGAACAGGCAGATTGGGATTATGGTGGTGTGAAAAAATTCTATGACTATGTCGAACGTAACCTCGGCTACGGGCGAGGCAAGTGCTTCATCTGGAAATAGAGGAGACAGCGGAGGAGTTCCAGCTCCTCAAGCTCAGCCCCTCGCCGCTGCAGCACAAACTGCTTCTGGGCATAAGAATGGCAGAGCTCTCTGAGCCATAGCCAGACCTGCCCTTTGTTTGTTAGTTTGCTCGTATAAGTAACAGGATTGTGCAGTCCAAAACATGAGTTGGACCCCGTGCATTTCCTTTCACTCTGTTCCGCACCACGGCCTTGGCCACCCAAGATTCTATTCTAACTGCATTTTTTTGCCTTTACGGGATCTGCCATAGCCAGACCTTGGTGCTAATAAGCTAAACCCTAGCCCACTAACTAAACAACAAACTACTCACCGATAATAATGTGAATAGTTTAGTTAGCCTCTTTTTAGTATGATTGACACCAACCTCGTTTACAAATGATTACAACAATCATATCCACTTCTTCTATGCCCCTCTTTCTTCTATATTTTTGTTTTTCCTTTTTTTTGGGAAGGTCAAGTTTTAGAAACAAAGCAACAATGAGAAAAAACAAGGTGTTCTGCGCAAAGACTTGCCCTCCGGTTTCAACTAGAAAACACAAAGCAACAATGAGAAAAAATGGCACGCACGCCAAACCTCCATAGTTTGATATAATCCATTTTCTACATCTCAAAGTTCCACTCCATGAGTTCGTTTGAGTTATCAAGTAAAATTTTGATTCAATAACTTACATGAAGTCCACTCTAGTGCTTCCAAACAATTTTCGTGCATCTACTATTCTTTGTATAAGTCAAAGCTTCCAGAGTACTACTCTGTGCAAAACTGGCTAGTTAGGAAATTCTGCACTAGATGTTTATTGTTCCTTTATAGAACAACTTGATAATGAAGCACTGCTCCATAGCCTGTGGCACAGCCAAAAGATATAAAAATCCACCTTTGCATTTCAAGAACATCTCTCGCACCATTCCAAAGATATAAAATCCCTTTTGCGTTCCAAGAACATCTTTCACACCATTCCACAGATATACAAACCCCCCTTTGCAGGAGTTAGTCGGGGAAGAGAAATGTTCGCGGCGGCCTTGGCCGCCGCGATAAATTTCTTGTAACATACAATTAGATTTTATATGATACATTTATAACCCTCACTCTAAACATTAAATCCCGAGCAAATTACCAATTATTATGATGCGTAATGGTCCAATTATTATCAATATGAAATGTACATATTTTTCATCTTTCTTCATATATAGCTCTACATAGGGTTTAGGTAATATAGGAGAATATCAAATGAATGTTGCATAATCCCTTGGGATTCTCCATAGGAGCCTAGGATTGAATGGAATTTTCATGAAGTTTCACAAAATTTTAAATGTAATGGCAATGAATAATGGGTCATCTTTGACACACCGTTCATGCAAAACTTTCCAAGAAGCTCTCAACATGGAATCTCTTAGATTTTAAGAGAATCTGAAAATTCTCGTCGAATTCTTTAAATACGTTTTGACTTCGACCTTGCCTAAGGCGGCAATCATTCATTTGTAAAATCAACCACCTTTCATACTGAAATATTTGTACAAAAATTTGAGAATAATTCTTGGAATTTCTTGCGTGCACACTCTTTATCTGTATGTTCATCCAATGTTGAAAGAATAATGCTTTCATGCACACAATTTGGTAGAAGTATAGTTATAATGCCCATCAAAATTTAGTAAAGTTCCACCCATGCAGTTTTATGTACACAACTTGGTTGAACTATAATATGATTGGTTGCCATCATATACTTACTTCTTTATCATCATACTCTTTGCAAAATCTCAATGAATATAAATCTAATAAAGGTTTACTGATGCAATACATAATCGATCTCATACAGTCCTTAAATAATAAGGGACTTGTATACATGTATAGATATAGACAAGATGCTAACGCATCAAGGGGTTGCCCGTTGGATAACTATGCAAGTGGCATTATAAAAGGTCAATAAAATATGACATTGATCCATGGAACGTGCAATTGTTGGTTAAGGAAATACGATTTCGATACATGAAACAACAAAGAGGAGATCCCACAAAGCTCCCCTGTGCTTCGCTACCTCTAGGCGATGCCAGGAATCAGAGGTCGCATCCCCACCTTCCGCCCGGCTCCAGTGAAATCCACACCGTGAAAACGTCTTGATGGACCCCTCAAATCCCAAAATTCTACAACCGTTGATAAAGAATATGCCACAATATTCTTAAATCACGGCCATCTATGCGTCTTGCCCCATACTCCCCAAGGGTTGGCCTACGGGCAACCCAAAAAAAGGCGCAGCGGATTAAAAAGGCACACCGGTTTTTGTTTTTAAGGGAAAGGAGGGGGGGCGTTCTTGCAAAAATGAAGTTTGTGTTCCGTATACAGGAATGTCAATTTACTTGACATTCCTGAGATGGAAACAGGGCGACGCGCGGAGCGCGGAGCCCTGTTGACATCTCAGGAATGTCAAGTAAATTGACATTACTGTAACGTGGAAGACAGTTATGATCCATTCCGTCGCCAAGAATGGTGGGTAAAAATCCGGAATGTCGGGTAAAAACTCTGAATGTCAGTTAAATGAATGAAACTAAAATTTATTAACATTCCTGAATTAGAAACGCGCCACGTGGCAAGGCGCTACTGGTGGACGCGGCGGAATGGATCGTAACTGTTTTTTACGGTTGTTGAAGCGCCTGCGGCCACGCCCATCGAAGGCAGCAACCTATCATTCTAAGGTTCCGCTCCACATTCAGGAAGCTTTAGGAGCTCACAAGTACACGGTAATTTTGTTGCATGGGCGAGGCTGTACTGGGCCGGAATTCGCTGCAGCCCTAGCTGCCATGTCCACCTCTTCACCAGGCCTTAATCTCTTTAGTTCTTTGCCTGGTGTGAGATGGGTGTTTCCAAGCGCGGAGTTGCAAAGCGGCTGGTTTAAGGCGTCTCTACGTGATCCAACCTTTGAGCGGGTAAGCTAGCTCGAAACTTTACCTAAGCAGGGCAGTTTTTATTTCTTTCGACTATTTGTATCCAAAAACGAGCCTGTACATGTTGATTACTTAATCCAAGTCACTGATTAAAGGAAATTTCATATCATAGCCCCCTCTTTTCTTGTATGATGCAAGAATAAACAAACTTAAACCTTGTTTTGTGGTTTTGTGCAGAAAAGCCTTAGGTCTGGCCTTAGGTCTTGCGTTCAATACGTGCAGGAAGTGCTTGAGGATGAAATTCGAGTGCTAGGCGGTGCTGCTGAGAGGGTGGTGCTGGGTGGGGTGAGCCAGGGACAAGCTGCAGCTCTACATGTCCTGCTTTCAAGCCATTGCAAATTGGGAGCTTTCGTTGGTGCTTGTGGGTGGTTACCTCTAGCAAAGAAGATTGAACTAATGGGTGATGTTACCAAGTGTCTAAGAAAGGAATTAGGGCTGGGAAAGGAGGCTCAAGACGATGGCCTCTCTTCTTCTTCTTCTAAATCTTCCTCTTCCTCTTCCTCTTCTTCTAAATCTTTTTCTTCGCTGGTTGGCATGCCTGTGTTCTTGGGGCATGGTACATTTGACACCACTGTCTGTGTGGAGCTAGGAAGGCAGGCTTGCAGTATCCTCAGGCAGATGAAGATGGACGTTGTGTGGAAAGAGTATGTGGGTGCAGAACTAGAAGGGCACTGGCTGAAGGAACCCGAGGAACTTGATGACATTGTTGACTTCTTGAAGACCCACTTAGGGATTCACACACAGTGTGTTGTTGCCACATGATGCATAACTGCGACCGTCCTGGCAAAAAAAAGGAACTGTATGTGTGTTCACATGCATCTTAGTCTGGGGCAGGGTTTTTCCCCAATTCTGTTCATATTTTTGAGAAAATTTAGTTGAAGCCGAAAGCTGTGGAATGAAGTCTCTTAAAAATGTGAAGCAATATCATGATGTTTAAAGGCAGATGCTTGTCTTCCTTGCTTGTTCACACTGGTTGGTAGATGTTTGTAAGTGGTTGGTATATGTACCTGGGCAAGTTGAAGAATGGCAGATTCTTTTAGTTCAAATAAGTAGCTCTGTGTACAATGGGCTGGGTTTTAGCTGAATGAAGATCGACAGATCATTGTGGGTGTGCCTCTACGGCTGTTCATTCTCTTGGCTTTCACAAATACGTTTATTTCGGTATCCCGTAACTGAAAACACGCATTTCTTAGAGCTTTCCCGACGGCAGACCATGTGTTAAGTATGCATTAGAAATGACTCATCACATACATGTCTATCTGTTGCAAAAGTGGTCAGCCAAAACATCAAATAGTTTGCAACATGGCAAGAATTGGCTATAGAAGATTTGTCATGCAGGACAGATGCAAAATAGCATCCTCCTCATTCCATCTTAGTAGGCTATCTTTCTGCCAAGCTTTAGAAATGCATGTACCATATAAGCATCCATCCCCTTGGTGCATTCTTTATGTTCTGCAGCTTTTTAAAGCCCTGTGTTTGGTAAAATGTGTTGCCTTTTTTACCACTGTCAATCAAATAATGGTGCAGAGATCTAAATCATCTGGACCGCTGATGTAGTAACCATCATTTTCCAAGATAATCTCCCTTGGCAATACTAGAGGCCTTTCTCTTATGGGATGTTTTTATCTTGTTTTCTGGACCGCTGATCTGGAGAATATTCTCAGATCAAGGGCCCTTAATTTTTTGCACAGGTACCCCCACGAAAGTTTCAATGGTGCAAAACAGACCAATGGTTGGTGCCACAAAAAAATAAAAAGAATGGAAAAGCCATTGAAGCCGGCTATGGACTGCCGGAATGAATACTCAGACTAACAGCAAATGATAGAAAGGGCAAAGCACGCATGCAGCCCGATGGGCCTCAACTTTCAGAGGTAGACAGCTGACAAAACAGAATCACAAACGTAGTTGCAAGTATTTCTGTACCCAAGATGGTCTGAAAGTAAGCAGTGGTTTTTCTTAAGAAGCAGCAAATAAAGGACCAGTCATGAATTTAGATTGTCATTCAACACATCGTGATTCCTGTAAGATAACCAATACCGGTTGTACGATACAAGCGACCTATTTGACAAACGGTTTTCTTCACCGCAAATCAGGACTACAAATGACGGCTCAAATCAGAGAGGAGCCATTCACGCTGGAATCTGCGCGAAATGCCATGAGCTCCTACACACCATAAGGAAAAAAATACAGCAGTGTTATCTCTGCTTCCACTCATGGCAAGCCCTGCAGTGCCGGCACATCACCTCTCCACACCTGCACTCAATATTCCGGCACTCCTCCAACCGGCATCTGCATCTGCATCCTTTTCCTGTTTCTGCATCCTTTTCCTATTTGAACCTGCTCTGTTTCAACCTATTCGAACCTGCTCTATTTGCCTGGCATGGTCGGAAGATGGCCGGAAAGGAGAGAGGATGCCCTGCCGTGCAGCATCAGATCTGCCAAATGGAAACCTCAGATCAGCATCAAATCTTTCTCTGCTCTGCTGCTCTTGCCAAAAAAAGAAGGGATCATCCCTTCTTATCCACGCCCTACAAAAAGGGCTCCAATTTTATTCTTATTCTTCTGCACACGTCCAAAATAAGCTATGTAAACACCCAAAAAAGCAACATGACCTCTAAATCACATTAAGCTCCTCAAATATGGCAATATATACCATTTTTTATACAATACAATACCACAATCTTAGTCCCACCATTGCCAGAATACCTTCCCCAAATACCAAACGAATTGGGCAAACATAATCTCCCTTGATGCGTCTTATAGTCCACCAACCACGTCTGACCACTTACAAACATCTAGAGACTTACAAAACATAACCTGGAACACTACGCCCTTTACTTTGTTTACCATATTAGCACATCTTTTCTTCTCGGACTTCAGGTTCAATACGGCATCTATGATGCAAGATAAGTTTGCGTGGTATATGCTGAATTCTGAGTCGGAAGATTTGGGTTGAGGCCCTCTTTGATTTTTTCAAAATTTCAATCCATTACTCCAGTATTATATCAAGCTTCTGTAACTTAGGGTATACCATTTCACATCAGCCATTATAGTTTAGCATAATAGTTTCAGGGCTGTGGCAACTCATGCTTTTCACTCTAACGTCAGAATTCCAGAATTCCGAACTTTGCAAGCAAGATGTTAGACCCGCAAGAACTTTTCTCGGCAAAGAAAATACATTGGGCTTGGAAACAGGCTATTATTATTAGCAGCAGTATTGTGGATTCTTAAACCTGAGCTGGCGAGCTAGTTAAACGTGGCTGGAAATTTCTTCAAATGATAAAGCTCATGATGAACAACATCATCTTCATGATCGTTGATATTTAAACAGTGATCGTGACCCATATGAACAATGAACAGTGATCCCGACTCATATGAATTGGGTGTGGAGATCCGACGAACATTGATTGAACATATAGTCTTCATTTGATTTATTGTGTTTGAGGATGATGGGTTTTACTCAACTTGATGAACTTCATCACTTTCACATTTCAACTTGATAACGACTGGTGTTTATCTTGATGTGCTTTCTTTTACTTGATAATTGTCTCTTCTTACTCGTATGACCAAAATTTATTTGATATTGTAAGCTAGGACCAAATTGACATCCAAATGGATGCATTATGATAGTTACTAAAGGCTTAGCTTAACCAGAAAGTGGAAGTATACTCATTCTAGAAGTTAAAAAGAAAAAAAAGGAACTTAACGAAAGGCATGTGCGAAGCAATTGCCATTAGCATTAAGTTAAAAAAAAAATAACTAACGGGCGAATGTGTGAAGCCATTGCCGTTAGCATTAAGTTAGGCTAACTTAATAGGCATCTATGCAAAGAAATTGCCGTGAGCACTAACTTAACCAAGACGTGTGCGAACACATTTTTATTCTGTCGTTAAGTTAAAAAAAAAAACCTAACTTGTTTTAGTTCAAAAGGATTTAACTAGCACTACAAGAGAAGGGGTCAATTAGTGTTAGCAAAACGTCACCACAGCATTGGCAAATATACTTTATGACATTATTGGTAACATATATCCGTAGGTGATGCTATAGGTGACACAATTTCTGTCAGGAATAGAGTCACAATCTGTGTTACTAAGAGTGTCAGTAATTTTATTATGACGCTATAGATATTGCTATTAGCATCAATCATAGCGTCACTAGTTGTTACACATATAGCATCAGTGTTAATGGCACTAATGACATTATAAGTGATGTTATTAACAACAATTATAGCGTTACTTGTTGTTACGCATATAGCATCAGTATTAACTAGTGACATCATAGGTGGTGTTATTAGCATCAATAACTTAGTCTTGGTGCGAACATAAGGGTCTCTTATGGGTTTAAATGGGCAGTTAGAAAAATTAACTTAATCTTAACTTAACGGCGGGTGCTAAGATACCCTTAGACCATTACTTATGAGTTGCTCCAAGACCACTTTTGGCAACCCCAAAATGCCCCGCGATGCATCTCGTGAGTAAAACCCCATTCTAGACCTTTAGTACTCCAAAATGAAAAACTAATAGCATAATCGATCTTAAAAACATCGATGCCAAAATTCTACTCGTCTTATTTATCTTAAAGTCTTTTAGTTAAGGTTTTTAATAACACAAAATTAAAACCCACTTTCCTTATCTCGTGATTTAATTGCTACAACTATTCCTGCATCTTTGGAGTTGCTAAAGTATCATAATTCTTTTATCAATCATTATCCGTTAGTGAATTTACTTATTTAAACCATGTATCTCCACTTTGAATGATTCATTCAGACCGTCTTTATCCAATTTGCTAGACAACTTGAGCTAGAGTGCCCTTCTTATTTAGTTATTAGCAAATTGACATGACAATAATGTAACAAAAACACAACAAAGCAATGGCTAAAATAAATATAAACAAACCAAAAGGCGAATAAGACGTCCTAAACCTGCGCCATCGTGGCAGTTCCTAGAAGGTCACGATTTATTAAGTGAAAGTCTCTTCAAGGAAAAGCGGCCCTTTAAAGTGAGTTTAGCATGACCATGCGCAACCCACGCCAAAGGAACTATATTCTCATATTCAATTTTTCCTACCCACATCAGTATTAGTGTCAGTTCTAACTAGTGACATCATAGGTGGTGTTATTAGCATCAAATGTAATAGCACCTTCATTGTCACAAATTTCGTCGATGTTTTGTGGCCATAGCATGTGCCACAATAGTTGTTGCTACTAATAGCATTAATATTGTCATATAATGTTCCGTCATTATTATCAAGCTAATCCATCGCCACATCCAGGTCAGTAGCACCCTCGCTCTAAATGGTGCTCTATTCTATCTCCACAACTTGATAACTTAATAGGCGTCTATGCAAAGAAATTGCCGTGAGCACTAACTTAACCAAGACGTGTGCGAACACATTTTTATTTTGTCGTTAAGTTAAAAAAAAATAACCTAACTTGTTTTAGTTCAAAAGGATTTAACTAGTTTCCATTATGTTAAAGTCTTAACGAAAGTTAACTTAGTCTTGGTGCGAACATAAGGGTCTCTTATAGGTTTAACTGGGCAGTTAGAAAAATTAACTTAATCTTAACTTAACGGCGGGTGCTAAGATACCCTTAGACCATTACTTATGAGTTGCTCCAAGACCACTTTTGGCAACCCCAAAATGCCCCGAGATGCATCTCGTGAGTAAAACCCCATTCTAGACCTTTAGTACTCCAAAATGAAAAACTAATAGCAAAATCGATCTTAAAAACATCGATGCCAAAATTCTACTCGTCTTATTTATCTTAAAGTCTTTTAGCTAAGGTTTTTAATAACTCAAAATTAAAACCCACTTTCCTTATCTCGTGATTTAATTGATACAACTATTCCTGCATTTTCGGAGTTGCTAAAGTATCATAATTCTTTTATCAATCATTATCCGTTAGTGAATTTACTTATTTAAACCATGTATTTCCACTTTGAATGATTCATTCAGACCGTTTTTATCCAATTTGCTAGACAACTTGAGCTAGAGTGCCCTTCTTATTTAGTTATTAGCAAATTGACATGACAATAATGTAACAAAAACATAAAATAAATATAAACAAACCAAAACGCACATAAGACGTCCGAACCCTGCGCCATTGTGGCAGTTCCTAGAAGGTCACGATTTATTAAGTGAAAGTCTCTTCAAGGAAAAGCGGCCCTTTAAAGATGACCATGCGCAACCCACGCCAAAGGAACTATATTCTCATATTCAATTTTTCCTACCCACATCTCATCGTGGCTGCTCTTGGGTCAAATTCTCATCCCTCGTTACAATTCCAATCCTTCTTATCAAATCGTGCATAAATCTAATCATGGCAGCCCATGTACCTCAGATTTGATCAATGGAAAATTTCCACCTATAAGGAGAAGATTGATGCAGTGCTTTGCAAGCTCTAGCCTCCTAGGCCGCCTTGGTGCAATCCGGATGCAATCTCCTAAGCTCTTGCCTCCCCGGTGCTCCTCTGCCTTCAAGCACTGCAAAAGCTCTTGCAAAGTCCTCGGCAAAATCCTTGCTTTTATGCTCTCCATGCATGCATGCCTGCATGCTACACATGTATACCTACATAAATGCGTATACTTGCCTATCAAGTGGCTAGATCCATTGCATATTAGCAACCCAAGTTGTCACAACTTTAATAAAAGGATTTTATGGATAGAATGATCAATTTAGGAGAGGTATGGGTAGAAGATTTTGTACAAGAATGAGACTGACTTCTCGGGTGAGCGAGATCAAGCCAAAGAAGGGGAGCTACCGCCATCACCTTACCCTATACGGCCGAAGTCGGATAGAAAGAAGGGAGGTAAGAAGGTGAAGGATGCCTACATCTTGAACGAAGACAGGATGCACAAAAAGAAGATGGCCACTAATTACAATTACAGAAAATCATAGCTTATTGGCAAGGAAACCATAGCTTATTGGCAATGATCGAATTGTCCTCCATCTTAAATCGTTCCTCATTTGAAGCCATTTGTTTTCCTTTTTATATAATGTGTTTGATTTTGTCATTTGTGTATTTTATTGAGGACTAGAAATTAACATGATCACCATTTTGTAACCTCTCGAGGGGTCACATGCACATGGCTGGAAGTTTTAAAGAGGAATATGGAATCCACAATGAATTTTTGAAAGTAAGAGTTTGTCAACATAAAACCAGAGAGCTGTATGTGCAGTTTAAGAGGGCTTTCATAAATCACCTTCTCATGCAGCATCCTGCATCCTTTGCTAGATCATTTGCATTCAGTTGTCTCCACATTCATATTCAATATATCGGAGACCTGTATTTAAAGAAGGCTTTGATAATCAGCTACTTATGCAATGACCTGCCTTCTTTAGCTACCTTATTGGCATTCAGTTGACTCTACATTCGCATTTAATTTCTTTCATCTTAATTATAACTTCTTAGCTGCCCCCAATAATTGGAAGTTTGTGATTGAACTGCAGTCAATACCTCATACTAATTCTTCCTTCCAAGAAGGTAGTAAATTCTATCCAGGCTCTCTTGACTAGCTTTGATATTGTTGCATCAGGACCATTTTCAAAGTTGGGATTCTGGTCAATATTTTATTATTACCATTTTATGCAGGGCAACAATTTATGTATCTTGGAGAAATGCAGAAGATTGTTATCACATCTTGAAGCTGATTTTTCCCAAGAGATATCATCACATCACCCATGTTTCCAATTGATCTTATCTTAATTTATCCTTCTCCTTGGGGTCTTTCACAAATTTCTCTTTCAAAGTTGATGCGCAAGGATAATATAAAGAAGGAAATACTAGAGGCTATATCTAGAGGCTAGCCTCACACATTGTTATTCAAATGTTTTGCAGGATGAATTGTAGAAAAAGCTCAATCAATAACGAATTTGAAGCAGCTACATGTGCTTATAAAAGATGAATATATATCTCCATTTGGGATTTCACAAGTATATAATGTCTGAATTATATTTTTCCTGCTGGTAACCAGCTAACACTTACAATTGTGATTCATTGAGGTTTTAACTCTATTTGGGGCCCAGTAATGCCCAGCAAATCCATAGCTTTGAAATAACACCCATGCAAATTGATGGGAAAGGCATTTGTGTATAAAAGAACCACAACCTTCATTTTTCCATTTGATTACTTCTCTCCGCTCAAGCTTTGTACACAACCTTCATTTTTCCATTTGATTACTTATCTCCGCTCAAGCAAATTTTATAGTCTTGATTCATACACTAGCCATATTAATTCAAATGCCTTTCAAAATTAGCCCTCGAGAATGCCATGTGAATTGCAGTAGCTTCTATGCAATCGCAACTTTAAACTTTGAGAGTAGCTTCTATGCAATGGCAACTTTAAACTTTGAGATATTACAAGGGAAAGGAAGAGAGCATTAGAGACCTTATTAAATCTACTATGAAGAAGGAAAATTTAATAAGAAGTGCTTTTGCTTTCTACTGCAACGCAAAAGTTTTAGATTTGTTGACAATTTTGTTGAATGCTTCACACATTTTTTTTGTAGTTTTTTATGAAATACATCTCTTCCTATGAATAAGGTTCAAAATAAGCATGGGCTTTAAGATTATCCCCTTTTACTTTTTGTGGTCCCTTATCCACCCATAAATCATCATACAAAGAGATTCATTCGGAGTTGTCTCCATGGATTCTTATAGAGCTTTAACTAAATAGTCATTTTTCTTTCATTGCATAGGGATCTCAAGGCATATAGATGGAGATGATAAACTCTAACCCAGCAAGCACTTAGCCATCGTCCTATTGTTATACCAAAAAGTTGTCCGACTCTCCACAAAATTTGCTTTCCCTTTAGGGATCCTTTAAATTTATGAAGATATTATATATATACTTAACATGGCAAAGAGTCAAGGAATGATATACCTGTGGCAAATGGCTTGAGATCTCATGCAAAGAAGTAATGTATTTGATAGGAAGGTACTTAAAATCAAATCCTATTTGCCACCCTTGACCCTAAGAGCTGCAAGCCAACATGTGAAATATTATTTGCATAAAGATGATACATCAAATATGTATTATAATTACGAAGTGCCATGCCTTCCTCTCTATCTTAACATATATATAAAGCAAAAGGGATTTCTGTTTGAACCTAATATTTTTTCGCCAGGAAAAAGCGTAGGAGAGACACGTAAAGCAAAAGGGATTTCTGTTTGAACCTAATATTTTTTCGCCAGGAAAAAGCGTAGGAGAGACACGTGTAAAGCAAAAGGGATTTCTGTTTGAACCTAATATTTTTTCGCCAGGAAAAAGCGTAGGAGAGACACGTGTAAGTTTTCAGTTTAAAAAAAGACTTAAAAAAAAAAAAGCAAAGCCATTAATAGCCGCCCTGCTCAATTCCGGCCCTGCTAGGTTTCCTCTTTCCCTTTCTTGCTCTGCAATCCATATCTATTCGCTTTTCTGCTAAACTCCATAGCGATGGCGGGGGTGGGCTATGGCGAAGCTACGGCGATATGCATTTTAGAGGCCTATCCGGATAAGATGCAAACCGCAGCTTGCTGCTCATCTCATCACCGGGTCCGCATCCGTCTTCTATCCGCCGCTTGGAACCATGCGGTTTATTGAGTGCATCTGCCTTCACAAAGGTTCTCTCGAGAACCATCTTCCACCGCTTACATAGGCGGATCACGCTCTTGGCTATGGCGGATCCATCGGTTCCTAAAGATAATGCCTTTGACAAGTATGGTAGGTTATATTTGAAGCTTTTGCTCGGCAATATTGTGGTCACTAAAAATGCCTTCCACAAAGGGATTGTCGGATCAAAATCGTGTGCATAAGGAGATGTCTGCACGGACTTGGCGAAACAAGCTGGATCGGCATATAAAGGAAACGGCCTAACGGCTCTGTCAAGTTCTTACATGCATCTTTTGGATCTGAGATAGAGTCATGTTTTTGTCCTTCGCCTATATAAATCGGCAACGGTAGGCATTATTTGAAAAGGACAAATCATCGCTAACGCTGATCGTGGCCGCACAAAATGATCGAAGGGAGAAGGGAGCGATGTCGGTCATAATCAGTAAGGCCTTTGTCCCACGCTTTTGAATTCTTTTGTTCTTTTTGTTTTTGCACGTATTCGGTAGTTCATTAAGGAACCCACATTCTCCATCCACATTATTATCATAGCTTGGAGAAGGAAAAGCTAGCCTATGGGAGAAAAATCCAAGTCGGGCATGAAGAACTGCAATTTTCGAACCAGACCCCAATCCTTTTTAGCCTTTTTAGCCCTGAATAATGCAAGCAAGCACACGCCACTAAAGCCTCCGTGATTGGCTATTAAAATGCACGGTCTGCAACGCTTTTCCATCTTTGCTTGAGAATAAATCTAAGTGGAACTCAAGCTATTCTTATCTGCGAAAGCAAGCAAACTTGGCCTGTATAGCCCCAACTATTCCCGGATTAGATCTTATTATCTCATAATCTGGGATCAATGTGGCGTCTTGCTCTTTCCGACAAGACTCATTGGTGGTCTACCGACTCTACCCTTAGCTGACATCTAGCAAGGTAAATCTAGATGTCTCATGTCTCATACATGTCGAATTTATTTTTTTATCTGATTGGGATGCAGTTGCCTATGAGTTGCTCCTTTCATAATTAGGGTGTGGGTTGCCCCTTCCTATTGAATACCAAAGCTTTGCCCATCACAAAATAACGTCAATGGGAAATGCAAAGCTTTGAGGTGTATAATGGGATCCTTCCAGGACTGAATCATGAACTGAATCATGAGCAGAACCATGAGAAGTAGCAGCAAACATGGCTGGAAACTGTGTATAAATAGTGTATAAATAGGCTCTTGTTAGAGGGGATTTTTCAGAAGTGAAGCAGTCTCAAAAAAAATTTCATTGACAAAGCCTTTTCTCCTGGCGCTTAGGGTTTCAGCCCTGCTCTTTTGCTCATAACTCGGGATTCCGGTGTCAGATTCAGACGTTCTTGGGCTCGTTGGAAAGCTTATCGAACGAGCTTTCCGTCGGTGTATGACTTGTATGGTGTTTTCTCTGTTTTAGCCGCCGGAATCCACCTGACAGTCCCGGCCCTCTATGGCCACCTCTGACAGCATGCATGCGTTGAAGAAAAGAGCCCGCAATTTGGACACCTCGTCCCCATCAGAGCAGGTATCTCAGGCTGAGGCAATCGGGTTGTACAGAACAGGCCGATTCCCTCCGTGGCTAAGCCGGCAAGCTTGAGGCATCCGAGACCATCCGCCGAGGTCGCGCCAAGAAGCAGCTTCTCCAACGTAAGGAGCCGAATTTCCCTTGTGGAAGTTCGGCAGGGGATTATGATTGCGGGGAGCCCAAAAGGCTGAGGACCAGATAAGAGGGGAGATACAAGCAACAACGCTGTTTGAAGTCACGGAGATGGGGCACCGCTTGGATAAGGTCCACCAGCAGTGGATGGAAGACATGGCGCAGCTAACGGCCGACATGAAGGGGTTGCTCCAAACAGATTGTACAAGTCACAAGCATGGCTGGTCGGATAGATGCTAAGGAAAAGGATGTGGAAGCGGTCGCGGGGCGTGCTCCAATTCCTTGATGAAGCAAAGGCGACAGGCAGGAGATGTCGAAGATGCTCACATATAGAGAACCATATGGCCCACTTACAAAGAAGAGATGCAGACCTCGATGGAGGTGCAACGAGTCCGAGTGCACCACGCCATCTGCACCAGCACCCCCATACCGCAGGCCGAGGTGGCTCGTGGGAATCAGCGGTACCGTGAGGAGCAAGACATCCGTGCACGCCCGCCAACCTTATTGTCTTGCGGGATTGCCGGAGGAGCAAGGCGAGGATTTGCCGAGTAAGCTTACCACCGGTACTTGCAAAGCTCCAATTACGATATTTGGTTATCAAGAGTCCAATCAGATCGGAGGACCGAGAGCATGAGACCCTCGGCTAGTTAAGTTTGCGATCTTGGATTGGGAGGCAAAATCTTTGTTGTTGCAACGCACCGGTCGCTTGAAAGGTACGCCCATATACCCGGATGTGGATCTCACGCCACCTTGCAACAACGGGAAAGAAGCCAAGAGTTGGTCAAGATAAGAGAGATTCGACAAGCGGGAGGGGCTGCTGGTTTGGTTAATGGCAAGATGAAGGTATATGTGCCTCCTCGCCGACGATTCTGGGAGGCAAAGACTCCCACCTGCAGCCGCGTCGCAGGGCGAGCGGTCGGGGGCATCGAACCCGAGGCGAGCCGTGGGGAGGGCGGATTGAGGCCTTCCACAAGCTAAAGACATCCATCGAGGGTCCGCGGAGCAAGCTGCCCGAAAGTTATTCCAACTACGCCAGCCGCCCCTCGCACTCCGAGATGGATCCACACGGCCCGCGGTCGGCATAGGGAAAGTGTCTTCGTATTGTTTCCCCGGAATTGTAGGGGCTTCCCCGCGGCGTAAGGGCGCGGGCTTGAATGGGATCGCGGACAGACATGGACATCGCCTTCCGCAGAGAGACATGGGAGTATGAAGGGCATCGATTGCCGACATTCGAGGATATCGGCATTTCTCACTTGCTAATGAGCGCCATGGCGACGCTGGTACGGTGGAGTGGCTTGCTACTTTAGGGATGCCTTAGCATGCAAGATCACACTTCAAGTCTGATGTGTTTAACCGCTACATGTGGGTAATGGTATTAGAGCCCGGTCATGTCCCATTGTTTCTTGCTAGCCGCTACATTCCCCATGCAGTGCTCTAAGTTCTACCGGTACATGATGCGGAACCACGGATGTCCGGATGCCGATAGGAACCGTGATGATGACATAGACCGCTATAATCAGCAGGGGACAAGTGTTTTTGCTTGAGATTTCAATGCTCAGACGGCCTTGATTCGGTCGGTGACCTTCCAAGGTGACGATAATGCTGATCCGCTTTGGCAGGACGGCCGCTATTCGTAATACACCGGCACTCCCGTGATATGGTGGCTAGACCATTTGGCGAGCCGGCTGGTCCAGCTCTGCCGTGTTTTTGACATGGTAATTTGTAATGGTATGCGCCGATGGCCACACTCGGGGGGTGTTACTTGCGGGAGTGATAGGCGGGATGGGGAGCTAGTGTGTTGGATTACCTTCGCCCGTAGCAGCACTTGACATGGTTACACACCTCTCCATTGGCACAAGCACAGGGGATGAGGAGGCTTTGTCAGATCACTACCCGCTTTATGTCACGCTGAATTGGGAGCACTCAATAGCGGAGACACTGCAAAGGGGGCGTGGAGGGTTACCATACATCCCACGCTATCGGGCGTGGACGATATGAATCGTGTTGGTGCAGGAATTACGTGGGTTTGATAGCTTCTACACACCGCAAGACAAATTGCATGGCTGGTGAGGGCGCCGCTTGCAACGCCGAGGCTTCCTTTGCGGGAAGGGCCCTCCAAGGAGGGACACCGCCGCATTTTCCGAGAACCCGTGGTTTGATGCTGATTGCAAGGCTCTAAAGAGCCAGCAGCGCTTTGGTCATAGATCCACGATTCGCCACAGGCCCTGCAAGACTATAAGCTCTTCCTAAAAGCCAAGAAGGGGAGATACATGGCAGAAACCCAGGAGCGCCTGTTTGACATGCTCATGGCAGAGCCAAAAGCTTTTTGGCGTAAGGTGTTATATAAGAAGCGCCAGGTGGCTGGTAATGTAAGTGTGGAGCAATGGATGCACCGCTTGCAGGAGTTATATGACCCGCCCAGAGCTAATGCCGTGGTCCCTGGACGTAGGAGAGGTGCCGCGGCTCACGCGGAGGATGTTCGCCAAGGTCTCGTGCATCCGGCGAATGGCAAGGCAAAGGATTTACAGGCTGGGCTGCAGGTCGAAGCCGTTGAAATGGGGTGGCCCATCTGTGGTAGGGCCCCGACGGTGATCATTAACCGTGCTCGAGCGAGGCTCCCCAGAGTGGATGGTTAGTAAGGTTGTTCCTGCTCATAAAGCCGGTAATACGGATGAGCCGGGCGACTACCGGATGATTATGGTAAGCTCGCCGTTTGCAAAGCCCTGGCGGGGTGGTGGAGAAGAAACTTACTAAGTGGGCCGAGGAGGCAGGGGTGCACAATTGGCCAGCAAGGGCTTCGCCCGGCTCACTCCACGAATCGACCATATCTTCACTTTGAGAGTGTTGATGGAGGCAAGCCTAATGAGCTTACGGACTTGTATTGCCGCTTTGTAGATTTTAAGACTGCATATGATACCGTCCCCGCAGACATACCGTGGGCGTAGGTTGCAAGAATTGCGAGTTCCACAGAGTTGCGTAATGTGGTGCACCAGCTTTATGATGGGATTTATGCTTTGACCGCCTTTTATGAGGATCGGCGGGTAGCTAGCACTATGGGAGTTAAGCGGTGGCTGCCCGCTGTCTCCAACGCTTTTGGGTTGTATATTGATAGCTTGGAGACGTGGATGCGGCACCATGGGGGAGCCGGGTGCAATTATCCGATCGACCTCGTGGAGCCGCCACTATATCGCGGATGATGTAGCTTTGCTAGCTCACACGCCGCCAGTATCACGGCAAAGATTTGGATGCCCTCGATGGGTTCCGTGGGGCAACGGAATGACAAAGAACTTGCACAAAACTAAGCTTCTCGCGATCCTGTCCTCGCAACACCCTATCCCGGAGTTCTATTACAGGGGACAGGAAGTGGAGATGGTGCGGAGCTTCAAGTATCTGGGAATTGATTTCACTACTAACATGCTGTGGGATGAGTGTGTGGAGAGAAGAGCCAGTGCAGGCTGGAAGGCTTTATATGCGCAAAAAATGCGTGTTGCCTGATAGATCTCTCGCGGATCAGGCGAGGAGAGCACACCTGTTTAGAGCTTTGGTTGAGCCGGTGCTGCTATATGGGGTGGAGGTTTGGGGCCCAGCAGTTAGCAAAAATACGTGGGATAGGTTGGAAAGGGTGCAGAAAGCTTTCTTGACCTATAGCTTGGGAGTGAAGGACACCGTACCGTATCAGATTTTGTTGTATGAGACGGGTTCTCGCCTTTACAAACGATTCCCCTATCGCGAAGACATCTTACTTGCTTCCATAAGGTGGATGGGATGGATGAGCATCGCTTGCCCCCACAAAGCCGTGTTGTTAACGCCAGGGCCCCCAGCCGTGAAAGAGGGTATGGCACGAGCAATCGTAAGGGATGGTTTAGGAGGTGGTCTATGGATTACCAAATCGATGGTGGCACCGCGCATTCCTCGGCGCAGAATGGGCAATTGGATGCGGGCTATGCTGCCACTGCGGGATGCCTCTACTCTTGCAAAGCCCAAGACAGAGCACTATCAC
Source organism: Isoetes taiwanensis (assembly GCA_021234155.1). Taxonomy (NCBI): domain Eukaryota; kingdom Viridiplantae; phylum Streptophyta; class Lycopodiopsida; order Isoetales; family Isoetaceae; genus Isoetes; species Isoetes taiwanensis. The sequence continues at coordinate 2,909,224 of JAJEKV010000030.1, forward strand.
GCCGATTAATCCCACCTTGAGCATGGACCCCATCGGTGCTTGAAAGCACACATCTCTCGTGGAAGAAACGGAGAGCTATTGCCGCCATAAGGACGGGTTCCCATTACCTCGGGGGTTTGAGACAGTCACTGGGGTGAATGGCGGCACGGGATCCCCTGGGAGGAGAGGATATGTCGGTGTTGTGAGATGCACGGATAGAGGATGAGCACCATGCCCTCCAAATGGTGCCCAAAGATATGCCCATGTCCGGCAAAGGCACACCGATCTTAGATGCTCGACACACCGCTACATCGCTTACTCGATCACCTATGGTAGCGCCGACCGAGCTTACATCCCGCAGATTTCGTCCGTCGACTTGCTCTTTTTCTCGGGCATGGTATTTGAGAGCCTACATGTTAGGGTTTTTCCTCCCAAGTGGGGGTTTTTCATCCGTAGTAGGGTTCCACCGCATAGCTTACATTGTTTGTTTTGGTGTTGGGGTTTTGGCTTTTTGCTCGCTTGTAAGTCAGCCTCATAGGCCTCTGGCCTCCGTGGACGTTAAAATAAACTTCCTTCCTTCCTTCCTTCCTTCTGAATTTTTTCGTGTATCTATCTACTTCCATTTTAATGCTCTATTTCTCTATGTGCAGTTCTATCTCTCTGAAGTTCTATCTCTCTGTGTAGTTCCAGAATTCAATACGTATATTATCTATTTGTGTACTCAATTCAAGCTCTGGATATTTCTTGACCATGTTTATTTCCTTTTTTTAAAGTTGATAAGATACAAATACTTTTGACTAAACTTTGATATTGCCATATTATCACCATTTGATATTCGACAACAACTAAATTTGATGGCTTAAGTAATGGTACAAACGTTTTGCTCTTCTGTTACAGATTATGGATTGTGGAAATTGTTATAAGTATCAGTAATGTGGAAATTGTTATAGTGTACAATTTAAAAAGTCTCTTTGGTACAATTTGGTTGGTTTCCTTTTTGGATATTCACATCAATATGTTGGCATAAAATTTGGGAAATCTTTTGATTATATAACATATATACATATATTTGCAGGGCCTATATATAGAAGATGGTTGTGTTTTGCATCATACAGGTTATGGTTATCCTTCAACACCAATTCAACACTAAGATTGTAGGGTCCATAACCATTATATGGAAGTCATTTGTGCTGACATGTCTCCTGTGATGGTGTGATGGTTCTCTCCTGTGATGGTGTGATGGTTCTGTAGCCGAAAACAGAACATGGCATCAAGTTGTACTACCACAAATGTTACAACTGCAAATATGGCATCAAAGCTTGGGTTTCCAATGGCAATGAAAAACAAAACATGGCATCAAGTTGTACTACCACAAATGTTACAACTGCAAATATGGCATCAAAGCTTGGGTTTCCAATGGCAATAATTTAGCCTTCATCTGCTTTTCCTTTCTACTTGTGGCTTCTAATTTGGTTCATTTTGGGGACACCATATATGCTTTGTTAGCTATAGAATACAAGAGAGTTGTCAAAGACGTGAAATAGTTAAAGAAGCGCTTAATAGGTCTGCATCGTTAGCATAGGCTTTAAAACAAAAGTGGATTATTAGTTTCGCAAAGTGGATTACTAAGAATCCATGGAGCAGGACTCAAGGGCTATATCTTCATAACCCGGTGGAATAATGCAAAAGCAAAGAAAGCAATATCAAATACTTTCTGATATATTGACTTTAAATCTTAAAAAACCAACAAGATTACGATGAACTAGTTAGGCACGATGATTAACATAAAATGACTAGTTCTTAAAGAGTCTTGGAGTTAATACGATTCCTTAAGGGGTCTGAAGTTAACATGGAAGAAAATGTACGATGTCAAACATCACGGTCTCATATACATTGTCTTTACACGAAAATGACTAGGTAGTTATGAAAATCCTAAAATGTTTCAAAAATTGTAGAATTATCACCATTTTTGCATTGAACAAACTTTCAAATTAATAAGTGAGTTGGTGAAGAGAAATGTTCGCGGCGGCCTTGGCCGCCGCGATAAATTTCTTGTAAATGTTATGATATGACATATTTAGGAGTAATTATAATGTCAATGTCTACCAAATTGAGAATATCAAAAATTCCTTTCTACTACAAATCTAACATCATCCCCTTCTTCCATTTCACTTCAAAACTTATTAAGATGTTGAATAGTTGTCTACAATTCCTTTCATAGTTCTATTTTCAGCCTTTGAAAGTTTGAATTATGTAATGACCTTTATTTTCCTAAACTACAAGACATTCCATATTTCCTAACAAAGAGTTGCTAATGAGTAATGCTAAAAACCACTGCCTCCTTCTGAACCAAAGAGGGACATACACTTCTTCAACTATAATATTGTTGCTTTCATATTGCAGCAAAGCTTTCTACAGGTTCCTAAAGCCTACCAATGCCTCATTACAAGTATCATCTATACAAAGACAACACACTATAACATTTCTATAGGTCAAAGTTAAGATCAAATCTATAATTTCATATGCAAATAGTTTCTTATCTTCATCAATGAATCTGAAAGACTCGCTCTATCTACCTTTGCCCCCTCCAAGCCACATTGTTTGTTATGAAACAACCATCTTTTCAAATTGTTACCAAAGCCCGGCAACGCCGGGCACCATAACTAGTATGGATATAATAACAATGTTTAGATGCATCGAAGTAACATAAAAGTGCGAGATTAATTAAAGTGTTTGTGTTATGAAACTTTGGGAAACAAGGTACATTATGTAGAACAATAATACCTTGATGTTTTCAGCATAATTTGAAGTAAGCATGGCATATGGGAAAGTAATTGAGTGAGTGACATGGTAGCTAATGTAGCTCCATGTAGAACATTGGTAGCAGTCATACTACTTATGAGAATTCATAGCACATTTGGCAAATACATTGCCATGCTGATTGTGGGTCATCAATCCCTAAAATGATATATGATGGAACTTAGGATGATAACCATGTAGTTGAGGTAAAAGTGGCCAAGAAGTATTTGTGATACAACAGATTACATAACGTACCAAGGTATGAACTAAATTAGAAATGTCCATCGTGTGACTGGAATATCAAGTGTAAGTTTATGATAATGGTGGTCGAGATATAGAATGTTGATCCTATATTTTATATCTATTGCCACATGAATCAAGACATGATTCATGGGAAACTAGAAGTTTAATGGCGTAAAATGACGCGAATCCATAAACTATGGATCATAAATTATACATACTTTGGGTTTTGTAAGGAGACTCAACTTCCTAAGGTGTGCAACATAGATGCAAGTCTATGTATGAGTAAGATGAGAACGTAGCTACGTGGATATGGTTAATGGTGTTGGTCAAATACATGTCCATCATGCATGGTATAAGTTAATGGAAGAGAGTGCAGTCGGTTTCTATTGGAGCAAAAAGAGAGTCAAATAGAAAAAAGAGAAACATGATGTTAGACGACTGATCTCCTGCAAAATGGGAGTGAATTTGCATTCATGTCCATTCTAAATGACAATAGTGTGGAACGTAGTTTCAACACAAAGTCAAGAGAATTGAGGTCAAAATGAGTGAAGACGAAAATATGCATCTTATAAGAATGTTATAATGGAAAGGAACAATTGCTAGTATATGGTGCAATTGTGTAAAAATGGCATGTAAAGTATGCTAGAGCTTTGGTGAAGTCATGTGACTGTCGGAAGTTGACCTCCAACCAATCATGCATTAGAGAGGCAAGACAAGTATGATACAAGGGAGAGTTCGAAAATTGTTGTTTAACAACATTTCAAATATAGGAAATTTGAATGGACACTTTGAATAACTCAAAGTATGGAGTATGAACAAGGTAGGTGCCCAATGAGCATCTCTCCAAGGAGAGTGTGGTCTGGACTTGGTACTGCGGTTTGTATCTCAAGGAGTAGCTCCTCGTTGGTCTACAAGGACCATTTAATCTAGAAGCATAAGAAAAAGAAGGGGTGTGTAATAGAACTAGTTCCGAGAGCATAAGGACTAGTCGTAGGCTCGGAGAATTGTAGTGTGGAATCCACAACATCTATGACGCAAGATCAACGATTTAAAGTTACATTTGAGGTAGCAAGAGGTTGAATTTCTGGTGAGAATATCATCCATGACATTATGATATAGGAAGGGATTACGATTAGAAGCCAGTACAAGACTATACATGGTAAAACACATGTATTCTATAAAAAAAATTACAAAACCTAAATTCCCTGTCCATCTGTATGTCATGGAAAAATCAAATTCCAAGTATCCTCGCCAATGGAATTTTAATAAAACCTTCACACTTTCATCTCGCCTCCCCTCCCTTCAAAACCTAAAATCAAATTCAAATCACAGAATTATCTAAAGTATTATAGTATGAAAATTTAGTTAATGTTGCACCCCAATATATCGACTCTAATGCAGGACTTTATTGCCAAAGCCTGACAATACTGGGCAAAACTTAGTAATCATACATGATATCTGCTCCATGTATTCATCCAATATTTTAGAGGCAAGGACCTATAGCTCTACTTTTCTTTGCAATTTGCCTAAAGTTTGCTTTTGGCTTTCCATATCATTACATTAACTAGGTTATAAAACTTTGACACAAGTACAATTTTCATGTTGCATATGTCCAATTCCAGAGCAAGTCAACACAAAACATTAATACCCTTTTTTTAATATCGTGTCCAATGACCCAACCAAAATAGTTCAATACAAAATGGCCCCAAAGTTAATACCTCCTCTCATATGTAATGTTAAACAATACCATCTTATTATACACCCTTATATTTATACAACTAAAATGAAGAAGACATAACTAAGTATTTATATGGAACAAGAGACAACATCGTCTATATTTGCCTGCAGGGAAATGGACCAGGTAAAATGTTTGTCTATTAGTGAAAATCACATTAGCTTGCCAAACTTCAACATGTATGCATGATGTTATGAATCTTGAGAATTACTTTTAGTGTTTTAAGGATTTATTAGGTAAGTTTAATGTAGCCTAAAATATTCTATGACAAGCGTTTTTAGCGCATAGTTAGAAAAGGCAGTCCTATATGAAAGGAGATAAAATTCCAAGAAAATCAATAGAAGAACCAAATAACAATGAAAAAATGGAAAGAACTTTTACTAAGGTTCATAAGGGCAATTACAATTACAATTACAAGAAATTTATCGCGGCGGCCTTGCGGCCGCCGCGAACATTTCTCTTCTCCAGTTTTGTGCGAAGTCGAATAGATCTCAATTCTGGACATCCTTGAGATGCAACGATAGAGATGTATGTTGATTGCAGTTCACATACTGTGAGGCAAGTCAAGACATGCCTGTTCGACCCCATATTCTTTGCAGGAATGGTCTAGAGTGCACAACATAGAATATTCCCCATAAACTACTGCAATCTAATGGCCTCGAACTCTGATAGAATTGCGTGTTGCACATGTACTCGGAACTATATCTTATAGAATTTCGTGTTATGCAATCACAATGTTATGCAATTTTAGGTGATGACACTGGTTTTGTTTATTGAGCATTGCTTGTGGACATCCATATTATTTATTGTTTGCAGATTGTGTGGAACCCAAAGCTCTTAACGCATGCATGTGCGAGATTTTGAGCATTGCACATTATGACATTGAAAAGTAATGCAGCACATTTATACTACGGTATTTCGTATTGTGTTTCATAACTCTAGTGAGCTGCATATGGCAATATGGCCCAAACCATATATGGCACCAAAATCTCTCTCTTTAATTGGCAATATGGCCCCAAACCATATATGGCACCAAAATCTCTCTCTTTAATTTTGGTCTTTTTCGACACGCTATTGTAGATGTCTCACTGAATACTTATGAATAATGTGCATGTTAAATAGTTGCTTACAATATTGCTCTTCCTTTATTGCTCTTAACGCATGCATATGCGAGATTTTAAACCTTGCGCTTTTCCTTGACCTCCATATATTAACATAAAAAGCTGTGAGATCTTTGCCACATTAACTCCTAAATGCATTCAAAAAGCTATGATATCTGTACAAAGAAAAGCCCAGCATAATAGTTCACACACAGCGATAAACATCAGCATAATAGTTCACAAGGATAAGCATGAATATTGAATAAGCAGATTGGTGGAGACAAAGAGATGACACTATTTGTCTTATTGAAGGCTGGGATTCCTTCAATTATCACTTAACTTATGGAACAAAAATAATACATTACTCTGACATGGTATTATTATTTATCAACAACAAAAAGGTGATTCTGCAACAGTGTCAGGAATCCATGATAAATACTCCAGCTTACACTCGTGATAAACGGTGTTGTTGAGTTCCTCACTATTTGCCTTTAGCCTAAATATGCCCAGAATTTTGGTGAACCTGGAAAACCCAAATTATCAGCAAATAACACTACCGGAGCTGAGCAATTTTTCCTGTTTAAGAAGAAGATAATCTGGCAAATAGCACTCCTTATAATGATCCAAAAACACGAAATCAAAAGTGCTACTGTTATATTAGGTCAGGATGGCTTGATATCATGAAGGACAGTGCTAAGGGTGCCATCGGGACTTTGATTTTTGAGGTAGGACCTGAAATAAGAAATAAGCTGCATTGAATCTAATTATGCATGACAAACAGAAAGAAAAGGGAAGCAAAAAACATAGGATTTAGAAGAATACCTGCATGATAATCAGGAGTGAAGTGTCTAGTTCGGCCTTTCCGTCTCGATTGAAATTTTCTTCTAATGAACCAGAGCAAAAGCATGCAGGGACTGAGTCAGATTTGGCTATGGCCCTTCAATCTATTTACATCAAAATCACGCTTTGAATAGGCTATGGCAGACAGAGTTCTTCTGCGACGATGAGTCACAACAGGAGAGGAACCGAAATGTAAGCTTTGATTTTGGGAATCGGTATTTTGTTCGACATCCAAAATGCAGAGAAAATTAATAGAAGAAAAACCAATGTAGTATTTTTCTGCTTCAATCTGCTGCAACTATCTATTTCTTAAGCGCTGCGTCACATTTTACTTTCGCATTTTTCTCTTCTAACCCATTTGCAAAGCTTTGTCTCAGAAGCTCTAAAATGCCGTTATTTGGAAACCCGAATAAGCTCAAATCCGTAGAATTTTTGTGCCTGCTAGCCCAAATCCAGAGTACAAAAAATCCGGTCAAGAAAATTAAGAAGCCTTACCTCCTTCAAAATACACGGAGGAGTTAACACACTAAGCGACCAGGATGCCATAGAAATGGCACTGAAGATCGCAAATCAATCACCGGAGTTAACAACCGATTTTTTGAGCTAGAACAACCTGCGGCAGATCCACCCGTCCACCGGAACAGGGCAGAACAGGGCCGCCCCTTTTTCTTTCGATTTCTATTTTCCTTGCCTTTTTTTTTCTATCCCTATTTTTTCCTTCCGGAAATACGTGGCAACATTAGAGGCAAGCATCAAGATCGAATATACTGAAAGAATCTTTCCCATAAGAATTATACATGTATTGACAATTACAATTATAATCTGTAAGTACAATTACAATTACAAGAAACTTATCGCGGCGGCCTAGCGGCCGCCGCGAACGTTTCTCTTCACCAACTCATCTATACGTGGTAGAACATATAGGATTTGAACCTACACTTTTTTTTTTTTGGCCGCGAATGTTTCTCTTCCCCGTCTTGTCTATTTTAAGCTAGAACATGCAGGATTTGAACCTGCATTTCTTCACCGTGCGTTCAGCGCCCTGCAGGATAGAAGGTTGCTGATCATAACGACTATAATGCAGAATATGCTATATATCAAACAACCTGCGTTTGATCCAGTCATAATCAAAGCTCAATTGTATGATTCGACCAACTAAAGAAAATGTTACCAAAATGATGGATTTGTGATCCTGGTTGAGTAAAGACTTTAAGAACAAAAGGTTAGATACATGTAAACACACCTGATAAGCCGATTTTTCTGAAAACAATTGCAGTGCAGAAAACAATTGCAGTGCTTTACCAATCTTATGTAAAACTAGAAGCATGTGTCCTTTATCCAGTTCACAACTTCAATCTCCTCCTGAATGCGAATAAGAATTCAAGCATTGAGTAGGATGTCTGAAATGGCTTAAGCCCAAGGTGCACCCCAGACGCCCAACTCCTCTTCCTTAGGCAGCTGCAAGGTCTACATGTATCGACTTAGAATCAAAACATAGTTAATCCCCTTATGAGACTTTTGCACAAATTATTGTCGGAAGCAAGCAGTGTTCAAAGAGCTGGACATAACACAGCTTGAGGCCAAACCAGGAAGCTTTGCAGGGCGAAACCATATCCAGATCCATTAAGCTAGCACCCAAAAGCACTACATGCTTTTAGGCTGTTCACAAATGTGAACTTTGTGGGTTGCATGCCTTCCTGCTGCATTTCAGCATAACAATCGAATGCAAGAAGAGCATTCCCATGTTGTGAGCACCCTGCAATCAATGCATCCCATGCCCACACGTCTTCTTTTCCATGTTTGTGAAGAATGTCATATGATTCAGTCAAGTTTCCGCATCTGGCATACATCTCAATTAGTGAACTCCCGAGAGCATTGTCATGTTGAAGCTTTCTGCTTAAGATATGTTCATGAAGGCATCTGGCTTTTGTAGTTGCACCTATAGTCCCACATGCACTCAAAACACTTAGCAAAATGAATTTGTCTGGTTTTATGCATTTTTGTCGCATATCATTAACACAATCCAGTGCAAGCTGAGCTTCGTTGTTTTGGTTGTATCCAGCAATCATGGTGCCCCACAGCACCAGATCTTGGTTTTTTAATTTGTCAAATACCTTCCGTGCTTCCTCTAAGTTTCCACATTTTGTGTACATGTCCACGAGGCTGCTGCCCAAAACAATGTCAGATTGGAAACTGCTTTGTACTATTAAATCATGAATACGCCTCCCTTGTGTGATGCCCATGCTTATAGAAACCTTCACAACACTAGAAAATGTGAATCTATTTGGCCTTACACCATCCTCCAGCATGTTATCAAAACAGTCTACAGCAAAAGTGCTTTCTCCATGCTGAACGTATCCTGCAATCATTGCAGTCCATGAAACTACATCTCTAGATGGCAACTTATTAAAAACCTCGCTTGCCTGATCCATGTCACCACACTTTGCATACATGTCAATGACTGTATTCCCCAAAATAAGGTCGGACTGAAGTCCATTCTGAATAATGTGCTCATGGATGCACTTACCCTGTTCTATAGCAGATATATGGCCACATGCTTTTAGGATGCTAAGGAACGTAATTTTATCTGGCTTGATCCCATCATGCTGCATTTCTTCATAACATACTAAGGCAGAAAAGCCTTCACCATGCTGGGCGTATCCTGCAACCATTGCTCCCCAAGAAATTGCATTCCGAGATGGCAGATTAAGGAACAGCTTGTAAGCCTCTTCCAATTTCCCACATTTTGCATACATGTCCACAAGGCTACTTCCCAACACAATGTCCATCTGAAATCCACTTGTAAGGATCTGATCGTGGAGAAGCCTGCCATGTAGAGGAGTCAACGTTACAATACTTGCTTTAAGAACCGCAAGATAAACAAACTTATTGGTCTCAAGACCTGACCAAATCATTCTGTCATATAGCTGAAGAGCCCTATGACCTTCCCCTTGTTTTGCATTGGCTGCAATAACTGCACTCCAAGTATACTGAGTTGGATTTGCCACTGAGGTGAAATATTGATTTGCTTCAACTAAACTTCCACAAGTGGCAAGCAAACGTATGACTTGATCATTCAAGACATGAATTGAAGTAAGCCCACCATGAAGAATCAGCAACTGCATACGCCTAGAAAGGCTCAAGTTTTGCACCTTTATACACTTCAGAAACAGCCCATAGGCATGGTCTCTGGATATGGTAGTTCCTTTTTGCTGCAGCAATTCAGCAGCCCTGATTGCATGTTCCAACCTCTGTTCTTCAAAATGCCTGAAGTCAAAATTTATAAGTTTCACCAAACCAATTGTGAAGAGTTGCAAACAATATCTAGAATTATATACCTGCCACTTGCCAAAGTCACCATCGACCTGCAAGAAGCACCACATGTACACAATACTATGCTTCGTCCACCAAAGCATAAAAAGCACAAACTGAGGACAAATTGAACCCACATGTTTATAGAAGAATCATTTTTGCTTTTCGATATGTAGATGCGCTTCCCAGACATGGCTAAATCATAGGGCAGAGCCGAGCCTGTAGCTGCAGCCCTTGCTTTAGAATTGCATAACCCCAATAAAATGTCCAAAAATGATAAAGATCGGCATGCTGGTTAGAGCTTCTGGCTATGGCAGAGAAGAGCTCCTTACAATTGCCTTCACCAAGATAATAAATCTTCATGAATGTTTGCTTCGCCAGAGCAATGCGACAACAAAATCACACCATTTTCATTCCATGTAGCAGAGAAATTAGAGAGGCCAGCTCCGGAATGCAGGAAGCACGCACCTTTCCCAGCTCCGACTCTCCATAATCCAGAGCCTAGCCAGAACCAGTCAAATCTGAGTTTCCCTGTTTATTTGGACACCGAATCCATGGCAATTGAAATCTCTGCCCAACATTGTTGCAGCATGTTATCAGAGTTATGAACAGGTGCTGATCAAGCCTGCCATAGACAGACGATAGTGACAATTTTGGAGCAAATTTGGAGTCTTTATATGCCAATGCCATCCCTGCTCCATGTAAGGGCATGAAGGACTAATTGTAAACTACTCTATTCTTGAGTTTATGCTCTGCAACTAGGCAAAATTTGCCTTGCTTCTGGCGCCCAAATCATAATACCAACGAAAAGAACAGAGCTCCACAATTGCAGAGTTTCCAGAATGGACCAATTACCCTTTCTAAGTTATTTTGCAGGAATAATATAATTTATCCTGTAATCTAAACCCAGCCAAGACACACCCAGATTAACCGCGCTGTGAATTTGCAAGAGATAGCTAAGCACCCAAGATCAGTGGATTTGGCAGTGGAGTTGTGAACTGTCTACTGCAACGATAAACCTGCGCTCAGCCAAAGGAAATAGATTACTGTTTTCTTGCTCTCTTAGGTCGATGGGGCTTTAAACATGGCCACCCCGAATGAAGCATGGCTCTACAGCGCCAGATTTGACGACTAGAGGACGGATTTGCAAGGGTAGGAGCCCTTTACCTATTTTGGATGCGCTATAGAAGCAGAGTCGGAGAGCAGACTAAATCTTTCAGATAATCTTGCTGCGGCAAGAGACATTTGGCCGCGCATTTAGCCCGGGTCATATTCCAGCAGCCCAGGTTGCTAGAGCTTCAATGCCATAGCCAGGAGCTGCAAAATATTTGGGGCTCCAGTTCCGACATACCCCAAATCCGACTCATAGAGCAGGGGATTCGATTGCTTCCAAAGCAAGAATCCTGTCGATTTTCTTTTTAATTTTTTTCATTTTTTTTCAAGGGCACGTGTCTCTCCCAGGTTCATTGGACACGTGTCTCTCCCAGGTTTATTTTGCATCAAAGAAAATAGAAGGGGAACATGCTTTATATATGGTTTGATATGGTTTGATATTAGCATAAATGCATCATAAAATAAAATGTGATGATCACTACAAGACAATTGAACTTCCTCATTAGATCTAGCATAGGCACTACATTAAGAGATATTCCATGCATGTTTTGCATCCGTGCAGCATGGAGTGAAAGCCAATGCATGTTTTTCCATCTTGTAGCATGGAATGCGGGCACAATAAATAAATGACTATGTGAAATACATCCTCAAACAATTCCAATTTGAAATTTCTATTTCGTGTCTCAAGAGAAAAGTTTGTTATCTTGCTAAAGAAGTAAAAAGATGTAAAAAGATGACAAGTAAAAAAAAAGGAATGTACAACAAGGAAGAGAAAGTGGTGCTAGGGAGAGGGAGGGAGGGAGGGAGGGAGAGAGAGAGAGAGAGAGAGAAGGGGCATAAAAATTTGTATTTATTTATTAATTTCTTAAAGGAATAAACAATGTATATCAACTTACATAGAGCAAGTGCATTGGCAGGTAAAATGTTGAGGTGGGGAGTTATGGTAATAAGGGGTTGGGGAGGAGCACTCAAATGATGGCGGTACTAATGGTGAAGGATACGCATAAGAAGGTGGTGGAGGAGGAGGTGAGAGAGAGGGGGGAGGAGATGATTAGTATTTGTATGGAGGCAGTGGAGTAAGGGGTGATTCATATATGTAAGGAGGTGGTGGCGAGGGCGATCGAGGAGGAGACTGGTAACTATATGGAGGTGGAGTGGAAGGCGATGAAGGAGGTGGGGATTTGTAGACATAAGGAGGTGATGGAGAGGGTGATGGAGGAGGAGGCGAAGGTGATGCAGAAGGGGGGGATTTATAGACATATGGAGATGGTGGTGAAGGTGAAGGAGGAGGTGATGATTTATAGATGTAAGGAGGTGGCGGCGAGGGCGATCGAGGAGGTGGGTAGACATATGGAGGTGGAGGGGAAGGCGATGGAGGAAGTGGGGATTTGTAGATATGTGGAGATGGTGCCAACGGCAATGGAGGTGGAGGCAAAGGTGATACAGGAGGGGGTGATTTATAGACATATGGAGGTGGTGGCAAATATGATGGAGGAGGTGGTGATTTATAGATATAAGGAGGTGGTGGCGAGGGCAATGGATGACGAGGCGAAGGCGATGGAGGAGGTGGTGATTTATAGACGTAAGGAGGTGGTGGCAAGGGCAATAGAAGAGGGGGAGATGGGTAAACATATGGAGGTGGAGGAGAAGGCAATAGAGGAGGTGGGGATTTGTAGATATAAGGAGGTGATGGCGAGGGAAATGGACGAGGAGGCTAAATGTGATACTGAGAGGGGGGTGATTTATAGACATATGGTGATGGTGGCAAAGGTGATGGAGGAGGTGGTGATTTATAGATGTAAGGAGGTTGTGGTGAGGGCGTTCGAGGAGGTGGAGATTGATAAACATATGGAGAATTTGTAGACATAAGGAGGTGGTGGCGAGGGCAATGGAGGAGGTGGTAAAGGTGATGCAGGAGGGGGGGATTTATAGACATATGGAGGTGGCGACGAAGGTGATGGAGGGGGTGGCAGCGGTGAGGGCGATTGAGGAGATGGAGATTGGTAGACATATGGAGATTGGGAAGGCGATGGAGGAGGTGGAGATTTGTAGACATAAGGAGGTGGTGGCGAGGGCAATGGAGGAGGAGGCAAAGGTCTACATGTATCGGCTTAGAATCAAAACATAGTTAATCCCCTTATGAGACTTTTGCACAAATTATTGTCAGAAGCAAGCAGTGTTCAAAGAGCTGGACATAACACAGCTTGAGGCCAAACCAGGAAGCTTTGCAGGGCGAAACCATATCCAGATCCATTAAGCTAGCACCCAAAAGCACTACATGCTTTTAGGCTGTTCACAAATGTGAACTTTGTGGGTTGCATGCCTTCCTGCTGCATTTCAGCATAACAATCGAATGCAAGAAGAGCATTCCCATGTTGTGAGCACCCTGCAATCAATGCATCCCATGCCCACACGTCTTCTTTTCCATGTTTGTGAAGAATGTCATATGATTCAGTCAAGTTTCCGCACCTGGCATACATCTCAATTAGTGAACTCCCGAGAGCATTGTCATGTTGAAGCTTTCTGCTTAAGATATGCATGAAGGCATCTGGCTTTTGTAGTTGCACCTATAGTCCCACATGCACTCAAAACACTTAGCAAAATGAATTTGTCTGGTTTTATGCATTTTTGTCGCATATCATTAACACAATCCAAAGGTAAGCCGAGCTTCGTTGTTTTGGTTGTATCCAAAGAATCATGGTGCCCCACAGCACCAGATCTTGGTTTTTGAATTTGTCAAATACCTTCCGTGCTTCCTCTAAGTTTCCACATTTTGTGTACATGTCCACGAGGCTGCTGCCCAAAACAATGTCAGATTGGAAACTGCTTTGTACTATTAAATCATGAATACGCCTCCCTTGTGTGATGCCCATGCTTATAGAAACCTTCACAACACTAGAAAATGTGAATCTATTTGGCCTTACACCATCCTCCTCCAAAGATGTTATCAAAACAAGTCTACAAACAAAAGTGCTTTCTCCATGTTGACGTATCCTCGCAATCATTGCGCAGTCCATGAAACTACATCTCTAGATGGCAACTTATTAAAACCTCGCTTGCACGATCCATGTCACCACACTTTGCATACATGTCAATGACCAGATTCCCCAAAATAAGGTCGGATCAAGTCCATTCTCGAATAATGTGCTCATGGATGCACTTACCCTCGCTTCTATAGCGTATATATGGCCACATGCTTTTAGGATGCTAAGGAACGTAATTTTATCCCGCTTGATCCCATCATGCTGCATTTCTTCATAACATACTAAGGCGTAAAAGCCTTCACCATGTTTGGGCGATCCGCAACCATTGCTCCCCAAGAAATTGCATTCCGAGATGGCGATTAAGGAACGGCTTGTAAGCCTCTTCCAATTTCCCACATTTTGCATACATGTCCACAAGGCTACTTCCCAACACAATGTCCATCTGAAATCCACTTGTAAGGATCTGATCGTGGAGAAGCCTGCCATGTAGAGGAGTCAACGTTACAATACTTGCTTTAAGAACCGCAAGATAAACAAACTTATTGGTCTCAAGACCTGACCAAATCATTCTCGTCATATAGCTGAAGAGCCCTATGACCTTCCCTTGTTTTGCATTGGCTGCAATAACTGCACTCCAAGTATACTGAGTTGGATTTGCCACTGAGGTGAAATATTGATTTGCTTCAACTAAACTTTCACAAGTGGCAAGCAAACGTATGACTTGATCATTCAAGACATGAATTGAAGTAAGCCCACCATGAAGAATCAGCAGAATCGCATACGCCTAGAAAGGCTCAAGTTTTGCACCTTTATACACTTCGGAAACAGCCCATAGGCATGGTCTCCTCGATATGGTAGTTCCTTTTTGCCGCGGCAATTCAAGAAATTACGATTGCATGTTCCAACCTCGTTCTTCAAAATGCCCGAAGTCAAAATTTATAAGTTTTACCAAACCAATTGTGAAGAGTTGCAAACAATATCTAGAATTATATACCGCCACTTGCCAAAGTCACCATCGACCTGCAAAGAAGCACCACATGTACACAATACTATGCTTCATCCACCAAAGCATAAAAAGCACAAACCCGAAGACAAATTGAACCCACATGTTTATAGAAGAATCATTTTGCTTTTCGATATGTAGATGCGCTTCCCGGACATGGCTAAATCATAGGGCGAGCCGAGCACAGTAGCTGCAGCCCTTGCTTTAGAATTGCATAACCCCAATAAAATGTCCAAAATGATAAAGATCGGCATGTTTGGTTAGAGCTTCGGCTATGGTAGAGAAGAGCTCCTTACAATTGCCTTCACCAAGATAATAAATCTTCATGAATGTTTGCTTCGCCAGAGCAATGCGACAACAAAATCACACCATTTTCATTCCATGTAGCGTAGAAATTAGAGAGGCCAGCTCCTAATGCGGAAGCACGCACCTTTCCCAGCTCCGACTCTCCATAATCCGAGCCTAGCGGAACCCGGTCAAATCTGAGTTTCCCTGTTTATTTGGACACCGAATCCATGGCAATTGAAATCTCGCCCAACATTGTTGCGTATGTTATCGAGTTATGAACAGTCTTGATCAAGCCCGCCATAGACAGATCGATAGTGACAATTTTGGAGCAAATTTGGAGTCTTTATATGCCAATGCCATCCCCTCGCCCCATGTAAGGGCATGAAGGACTAATTGTAAACTACTCTATTCTTGAGTTTATGCTCGCAACTAGGCAAAATTTGCCTTGCTTACGGCGCCCAAATCATAATACCAACGAAAAGAACGAGCTCCACAATTGCGAGTTTCGGAATGGACCAATTACCCTTTCTAAGTTATTTTGCAGGAATAATATAATTTATCCTGTAATCTAAACCCAGCCAAGACACACCCATTAACCGGGCTTTTGTGAATTTGCAAGAGATAGCTAAGCACCCAAGATCGATGGATTTGGCAATTGGAGTTGTGAACTGTCTCTTGCAACGATAAACTCAAGGCCAAAAGGAAATAGATTACTGTTTTCTTGCTCTCTTAGGTCGATGGGGCTTTAAACATGGCCACCCCGAATGAAGCATAGCTCTACAGCGCCAGATTTGACGACTAGAGGACGGATTTGCAAGGGTAGGAGCCCTTTACCTATTTTGGATGCGCTATAGAAGTAGAGTCGGAGAGCAGACTAAATCTTTCAGATAATCTTGCTGCGGCAAGAGACATTTGGCCGCGCATTTAGCCCGGGTCATATTCCAGCAGCCCAGGTTGCTAGAGCTTCAATGCCATAGCCAGGAGCTGCAAAATATTTGGGGCTCCAGTTCCGACATACCCCAAATCCGACTCATAGAGCAGGGGATTCGATTGCTTCCAAAGCAAGAATCCTGTCGATTTTCTTTTTAATTTTTGGGAAAACTACCAAAATGCCCCTATGAGTTTATGTAATTACTAAAATGCCCTTATGAGTTTCAAAATTACTAAAATGCCCCTGACTCAAATAAATATACAAATAAATTACCAATTTGCCCTTAGACATCAAATTTAATTACCAAAATACCCCTACACATCAAACTTAATTACCAAAATGGCATTACATAACAATTTTGATCAATCTACACCAAATTTAATTACCAAAATGCCCTATACTTCAAACTTAATTACAAAAATACCCCTACAGAGCCTTGTTGTGACACTTACAAGGAGACAATGTTTCTTGTGGTTTTCGCGCACGATGACATTGCTATTGGAGGCGTGTTACCATGAGCCACACACAGATTTTTTGAACGTCCGAAACCTAAACGCATGTGCATAGGAGAAGAAGATGTAGAGAAGAGGAATATCATTATGGAAGGTGTAATGGAAAAGACACAATGCATGTTGTTGTATAGGCTCCAATTCGGTGATGATTGTGACTTCTGTAATCTCTTTGTTGAATTTAAACTTCAATTCTTGAGGCATTTAGTATAGATTGCAGTAGAATAAGTATGTAAGGGCATTTTAGTAATTAAGTTTGGTGTGTAGGGGCAAATTGGTAATTTGTTTGTATGTTTATTTTATACAGTATATTTATTTGAGCCAGGGGCATTTTGATAATTTTAAAACTCATAAGGGCATTTTGGTAATTACATAAACTCATAGGGGTATTTTGGTAGTTTTCCCTTAATTTTTTTTATTTTTTTTCAAGGGCACGTGTCTCTCCCAGTTAAGAGATATTCCATGCATGTTTTGCATCCGTGCAGCATGGAGTGAAAGCCAATGCATGTTTTTCCATCTTGTAGCATGGAATGCGGGCACAATAAATAAATGACTATGTGAAATACATCCTCAAACAATTCCAATTTGAAATTTCTATTTCGTGTCTCAAGAGAAAAGTTTGTTATCTTGCTAAAGAAGTAAAAAGATGTAAAAAGATGACAAGTAAAAAAAAAGGAATGTACAACAAGGAAGAGAAAGTGGTGCTAGGGAGAGGGAGGGAGGGAGGGAGGAGAGAGAGAGAAGGGGCATAAAAATTTGTATTTATTTATTAATTTCTTAAAGGAATAAACAATGTATATCAACTTACATAGAGCAAGTGCATTGGCAGGTAAAATGTTGAGGTGGGGAGTTATGGTAATAAGGGGTTGGGGAGGAGCACTCAAATGATGGCGGTACTAATGGTGAAGGATACGCATAAGAAGGTGGTGGAGGAGGAGGTGAGGGAGAGGGGGGAGGAGATGATTAGTATTTGTATGGAGGCAGTGGAGTAAGGGGTGATTCATATATGTAAGGAGGTGGTGGCGAGGGCGATCGAGGAGGAGACTGGTAACTATATGGAGGTGGAGTGGAAGGCGATGAAGGAGGTGGGGATTTGTAGACATAAGGAGGTGATGGTGAGGGTGATGGAGGAGGAGGCGAAGGTGATGCAGAAGGGGGGGATTTATAGACATATGGAGATGGTGGTGAAGGTGAAGGAGGAGGTGATGATTTATAGACGTAAGGAGGTGGCGGCGAGGGCGATCGAGGAGGTGGGTAGACATATGGAGGTGGAGGGGAAGGCGATGGAGGAAGTGGGGATTTGTAGATATGTGGAGATGGTGCCACCGGCAATGGAGGTGGAGGCAAAGGTGATACAGGAGGGGGTGATTTATAGACATATGGAGGTGGTGGCAAATATGATGGAGGAGGTGGTGATTTATAGATATAAGGAGGTGGTGGCGAGGGCAATGGATGACGAGGCGAAGGTGATGGAGGAGGTGGTGATTTATAGACGTAAGGAGGTGGTGGCAAGGGCGATAGAAGAGGGGGAGATGGGTAAACATATGGAGGTGGAGGAGAAGGCAATAGAGGAGGTGGGGATTTGTAGATATAAGGAGGTGATGGCGAGGGAAATGGACGAGGAGGCGAAGGTGATACAGGAGGGGGTGATTTATAGACATATGGTGATGGTGGCAAAGGTGATGGAGGAGGTGGTGATTTATAGATGTAAGGAGGTTGTGGTGAGGGCGTTCGAGGAGGTGGAGATTGATAAACATATGGAGGCGGAGGGGAAGGCGATGGAGGAGGTGAGAATTTGTAGACATAAGGAGGTGGTGGCGAGGGCAATGGAGGAGGTGGCGGCGAGGGCGATGGAGGAGGTGGTAAAGGTGATGCAGGAGGGGGGGATTTATAGACATATGGAGGTGGCGACGAAGGTGATGGAGGGGGTGGCAGCGGTGAGGGCGATTGAGGAGATGGAGATTGGTAAACATATGGAGATTGGAAAGGCGATGGAGGAGGTGGAGATTTGTAGACATAAGGAGGTGGTGGCGAGGGCAATGGAGGAGGAGGCAAAGGTGATACAGGAGGAGGTGATTTATAAACATATGGAGGTGGTGGCAAAGGTGATGAAGGAGGTGGTGATTTATAGGCATAAGGAGGTGGTGGCGAGGGCAATGGAGGAGGGGGAGATGTGTAAACATATGGAGGTGGAGGTGAGGGCAATGAAGGAGGGGGATTTTTTAACATAAAGAGGTGGTGGCGAGGGTGATAGAGGGGATGATTTATACATATAAGGTGGTGATGGCAAGGGCGATAGAGGAGGAGGGGTTTTATAGATATAAGGAGGAGGCGGTGAGGGAGATCGGGGAGGTGGTGATGGGTAAACATAGGGAGGTGATGGCGATGGGTAAACATAAGGAGGTTGAGGCGAGGGGGATAGGGGAGGTGGTGAAGGAGAGACATAATGTGGCAGAGGAAGAGGGGATTCATATGCTAGAGGTGGAGGTGAGGATGCATAAACTAAAGATGGAGGTGGTGGGGAGGCATATACAAGGGGTGGAGGAGGAGAAGATGAATACTCAAAATTCGGAATTGGGACAGAAGGACGAGGATATGCGGGTTGTTGAGAATGTAACCAAGGTGGCAACCACGGCAAAGGACGAAAGAAAAACTTGGAGCTTTTCCTTCTAGCCTCCGTAACTGAGTATGCAGTGCCTTGATCCAAATCATCTCCTGCAGCCCAAGCTCCAGCAATTAACACAAATAACAGTATGATGCTCAGTTGCTTCATATTTTCTTCACTGTTCTAACTTGTTTTCCTAAATGTGAAAGATGGATTATATAGGCCTCTTGATGCTATTTTTGAGGTAAAAATAGTCCTTGTAGCTTACTATCTTTTAAAATTTAGTCTGCAGAAAGAATTTCTCACTATCTTCTTTTTTTAGACATAAGCTTAAGTTCAGGCCATTCATTGTTCAGGATAAAATAATTTGATTAATAGATTTTATTAGCTGGGTGGTATTATAATTATCATATTATATTTATCTGTGTCAAAATGCTTGTGATATTTCACCAATCTACACTCTATATATTTGTGTCAAAGTGCTTGTGACATTTCATCCATCTGCACTCTGCATCCTCCGTATCTGTTACTCTTTTCATTCACCTAGCTATGTTTTTTTTCCATGCTCCCATGTTTCATTTGTATCACGGTTTTTATGATAGTTATTTTGCAAGCAATGAATCTTACCATTTCCTTTGCATCTTTTGCTCCTTTTTTCTATGTTACGTTTTTTCCTCTCCCTCCCTCTCTGTTTTTTTCTTTTTCATTTTACGGTTGTACTGCTTTATTGTGCTTCAATTGTACAACATTTAAGGAGTTCTTACGAAGGTTATTGTCTTGAAGGTTGGTTTCCCCCAACTCCTGCTATTATTCTGTCAATGCAAGAGATTTATCTAAACGATAATGGATGATGCCAGTTGAAGGACATGCAAACAAATCAAGCCATCTAACTTATTAATGGTTGTATGCGAACATTTGAATAATATAACTGAGATAAAATATCCATTATGAGTTTCACATACTAATTGCTGGTCTCTACTTTGTACTTCGCTAGAAAACTTGTCATGTTTTGGTAATGGGCTGCTTCATAAGAAAGTATTGCACTTCAAGCCTTTAAAGGCAAATTGAGGCTTTTTATTTAACTGAGCATCTTCATCCTACCTTTCCATCATTGCATGCAAATAGTCTAGAAATGATCCTCTAGCTTAGTGAAAGCAAAAAACTCATAGAAATACGTAACATCATGGGAATTTATAATTAATTGTTTGGAGTATATAGATAAAAAAAGATTGTACAACCAATTTATTTCGAGTTTGCGTAAATTAAATAAGGCCTTAAACAACATAAACCATCAGTTGATGATTTTAGCGTGCATAAGGAGATTCTTTGAAAGGTTAGATAAACACCATTGCATCTCTTAGACTCTCTTCCCATTTGATTTATCACCTACAAGCATAAATATATCCATGCATCTTTACAAAGTTTAGTTGAGCTACATATTTCACTCAAATTGTGAAAATGTTTTCATAAATTTATTTATACAGAACATCGTCATTTGCTTGCAAGGAAATGGAATATTATTGTTCGATGCAGAACTTTTAGGTGAAATGTTTGTCTAAATTAGCTTGCCAAACTTCAACATCTATGCATGATGTTATGAATCTTGAGAATTACTTTTAGTATTTTAAGGATTTATTAGGTAAGTTAAATGTGTTCCAAGACTATGTATAGCCTAAAATATGCTATGACAAGCATTTTTAGCGAATAGTTAGAAAATGCAGTTCTATATAGAAGGAGATAAAACTCCAAGAAAATCAAAAGAAGAACAAAATACCAATGAAAAAATGGAAAGAAACTTTGCTAAGGTTCATAAGGGCCTGAGGATTATTTATAAACTGTGAGTACAATTACAATTACATTAGTATAAATGCATCATAAAATAAAATGTGATGATGACTACAGAACAATTGAACTTCCTCATTACATCTAGCATAGGCACTACATTAAGAGATACCCCATGCATATTTTGCATCCTTGCAGTATGGAGTGCCCATGCATGTTTTCCCATCTTGCAGCATGGAGTGCGGGCAAAATAAATGAATGACACAATTCGTAATCTTTTCTAAATTCCCTAGCCATTGATGTGAAAAGATCGAGATCCAATTGTGAAGATATCTACCACATCATATTGTGATGAGGTGAAGTCGCTCTTGGATAGGCTAGAATCACGAAAGGGTCTAGGTCTAGTAGGGCGATGACAAGTTTAAAAAAAAAAAAAAAAAAGGAATCATACAACAAGGAAGAGAAAGTGATGCTAGAGAGAGAGAGAAATGAAATGGAACTGCAGATCACCAGGTCTATGAGAGAGAGAGAGGGGGGTGGGGGCATAAAAAATTTGTATTTATTTATTAATTTCTAAAAAGACTACAGAATGTATTACATAGAGCACTGGCAGGTAAAATGTTGATGTGCGGAGTTAGGTAATAAGGGGTTGGGGAGGAGCACTCAAGTGATGGCGGTACTAATGATGAAGGATACAGAGAAGGAGGTGGTGGAGGAGGAGGTGAGGGATGGGGGAAGGAGGTGATTGGTATTTGTATGGAGGCAGTGGAGTAAGGGATGATTCATATATGTAAAGAGGTGGGGGCGAAGGTGATGTGGGGGGGAGGGGAGGGGGGTGGGGATTTGTAGGCATAAGGAGTGAGGGCGATCAGGGATGTGGAGATAGGTAAATATATGGAGGTCGAGTGGAAGGCAACGAAGGAGGTGGGGATTTGTAGACATAAGGAGGTGATGGCGAGCATGATGGAGGAGGAGGCAAAGGTGATGCAGGAGAGGGGGATTTATAGACATATGGCGGTGGTGGTGAAGGTGAAGGAGGAGGTGGTGATTTATAGACGTAAGGAGGTGGCGACGAGAGTGATCGAGGAGGTGGAGATTGGTAGACATATGGAGGTGGAGGTGGAGGGGAAGGTGATGGAGGAGGTAGGGATTTGTAGACATAAGGAGGTGGTGCCGAGGGCAATGAAGGAGGAGGCAAAGGTGATATAGGTGGGGGTGATTTATAGATATACGAAGGTGGTGGCAAAGGTGATGGAGGAGGTGGTGATTTATAGATGTAAGAAGGTGGTGGCGAGTGCGATGGAGGATGGGAGATGGGTAAACATATTGAGGTGGAGGGAAATGAAATAGAGGAGGTGGGGATTTGTAGACATAAGGAGGTGGTGCAAAGGGCAATGGAGGAAGAGACGAAGGTGATAAAAGAGCGGGGAGCGGCGAGGGTGATCGAGGAGGTGGAGATTGGTAGACATAGAGAGGTGGAGGGGAAGGCGATGGAGGAGGTGGGGATTTGTAGACATAAGGAGGTGGTGCCGAGGACAATGGGGGAGGAGGCGAAGGTGATATGGAAGGGGGTTATTTATAGACATATGGAGGTGGTGGCAAAGGTGATGGAGGAGGTGGTGATTTATAGACGTAATGAGGTGGTGGCGAGGGCGATGGAGGGGGAGATGGGTAAACATATGGAGGTGGAGGGGATAGAGGAGGTGGGGATTTGTAGACATAAGGATGTGATGCAGAGGGCAATGGAGGAGGAGACGAAGGTGATACAAGAGGAGGTGATTATAGATATATGGAGGTGGTGGCAAAGGTGATAGAGGAGATGGTGATTTATAGACCTGAGGGGGAGGTGGTAATGCAAGTTCAATCTACAACACCAAATTACTCTCAAACATTAATGACTCTTACAAAGAACTTCAAGTAGATTGAAGTCAGCATACAAACTCTCTACAATAACTTCAATTAGGATTCTATCATACAACTATTAATGCCCAAATAACTGCCAAATATTAGTGACCCTTACAAATAACTTTATGTAAATTGAAGTCAACTTTCAACTCCCAACAATTTTAATTAGGATTGAAGTATACAACTATTAATGCATTATAAAAGCAAACTTTTTAATTTTTTTGGCTTTCTATCCATAAACATGGCTCTTAGGTTGCGGGTCACTGCGGGTTGGAAAGCACTATATGCCATGCGTAACAACACCACAAAGGCGAGTTGTATGCACAGGGTCACCAAATACATTTGTTTCGGGCCTTGGTTGAGCCGGCCCTTTTGTATGGGGCAGAAGTTTGGGGTCCAGTGATATCCCTCAACACCTGGAATGACCTCGAGCAGGTGCAGAAGGCCTTCTTGGCACGGGCCCTGGGGGTGAAGTCCACAGTTCCGTACCAGATCCTACTCCAGGAGACAGGATTTCTACCCCTTCAACGGGCTGCATTGGAACGCCATATCGTTTACTTCCAAAAGGTGGTCGCTATGGCTGATACACGCTGCCCCGCCTTGCTTTGGCCACGGGCAATGGGTCCCCAGCGCTGAAATCTGGCTGGAAAGACAAGCGGGGCTCGGTGGTTCTCACCGCGCGGGGTGTGCGAGGCAAACGGATGTGTCCAGTCGGGACAAAGAAAGATCGCGAGGCACTTAAACTATACCTTGATGCTACTTTCCTTCGCAGGTCGTGGGATGCGAGGCTCGACACATGTTAAGGCGGCACACTATCGCAGCAAGTCAATCCTAGGCTCACAAGAGGCCCACACCATGCTTTGTACACCCGGCTACCCATGAAGAAACGCAGTTTATAGCTTCCATTCGCGACGGGGCACATCGCCTCCGCATTAAAAGCAGGCGTTGGGCTCCGTGAAGCACGGGAGCAAAGGCTTTGCCGGTGTTGCCACCGGTAGCGATTGAGGATGAATGTCATGCCCTCCGGACACGCCCGGCATTTGCCCATATCCAGAGGCGATATGTTCGATTACTAGTGCACGGCCAGCCGTTGCATCGCTTATTGGCTCTGGCGTCCGGTGGGTTTGTTGGGGTCATACCTCCGAGGAGGTTATGGATGCGGACTTCGTTTGTATCCTACGGGGCCCGGTATTGAACTGTCCTATGCAATTTATGCGGTGTGCGGCGGGCTTATTATTTGCTAAGGTTTTTCCCTCGAAAACCCTTCGGGGCGGGGGTTTTTTAATCCTGTCAGTAATATGCTTGCTGCTCTCTTTTTTGTTTGGGTCCCATAGGCCAATTGGTCTCCGTGGACGCTAAAAACCTATTCTATTCTATTCTATTCTATTCTCTTAAATTGCTCTGCTAAATTTGACACAAAATGACATGTTCAGAATTTCAACATACATGGGCTTCAGAACATCTATGGCTAAAAACAAGCCATGAGGCATGTCCCTTTCTAGATTAACCAGATTTTGAGGCTTGAAATTTTGCTCATAAACTAAGGAATTCGAATGAAAACTCGAATTTAAGGTACAATCTCTTATTTTTTCAACAATAGAAAGTATAAGAAGAAGCCTTGAACGGTGAGCCTCTCTGATATGATTTGTAAAGCTCATGGGCCTAATTCGCAAGCCCCAAAATAGGGGTCTGATTGACTCCCAGAGCAGGGCCCTAGTTCACAGTCTCCTATGGAAAAGGTTGATATGCTATATCTCCCAAAGGGTGTATTTTCATTTGACATGTTCAAAAAACCATGTCGCGACACTGGTGCTGGTGAAGCGCTGTTCGGCCTTCTTCAACCCTTCACCAAAAACGTCACCCTTCTCGCACGTCACCCGCCATAGCTATTCCGGGGAGCGGGAGAATTCGTTGGCCTTCAAGATCAATCAAGGACCTTGATTGAAGCCAACTCAGCGATCCTGGAAGGGTAGGTTGCTTTCAAAATGGAAATTGGCGGAATTAACATTTCTTTGATGCAGAATTGTGTTTCTTGCTTGGAGCATTAAAGCTATGGTTTCCGACTGGAAAAAAGCTTTCCTAGCTTCATTAGCAAAGAATTCAATCAAGTTTGATGCAGGGAGGCTCTATTCCGGTCTGCATGAATTTGTAGAGCAATCAAAGCACTTTTCCAATTGCTGTTCAACATTCTCAAAGAATATTTCTGAGAACAAATTACCACAAACCAAGGCAAATACTTCCTTACCTGCAGGTATAAACATTCCTCAAATGTAGTGAGGGAATCCGAACCCAATTCAGCACCTGTAAAGGACTGTGCTGTTGTTGTGCTGAAAGATGAAATTTAACTTTCAATTTATTTGATGCAGAATACAGTTACTTGAAAGATCATGTCGATAATTACAGACCTTCGTATGATTTTGGGGAGCTGCCAAATGCTTCTTGTCCAGATTTCATGCCTTCAAATGTTTTTGATGGAGATGTTGCTGAGCATACCATGGATTCACTTTGTTTAGAACAAGAAGGTTTGTTTCCTCAAATATGCTTTGACTTTTACATATGTATTCTATCTAGATTGACTACATTTAAGAATATTTGCACTTTCAGACTTGTTTGCATCAGATCTTGGAAGACCAGATGCTTCAAACAATTCAGGTAACACCTATGCTGACTTATTTTTCTACACATAACTATGCTGACTTATTTTTCATGCACATAACTATGCTGACTTATTTTTCTACACACTTGGTAATTAAGATTAAATTGGATGAATACTGATTCCTGCTTGAATGAAGGTTGTGAGAACATGTCCTGCCAACATTCATTTGAAGTTATGTTCAAAAAACAAGCTGCTGAGATAAGAAGGATTCAAAGGCAGAAAAAAAGGAAAAAAACAAAGTTTAAAATGAAACGCACTAATTTGCTCAAAACGCACTTCAAAAGGAATCTTTGAAAGATTCCCTAAAATCCCCCCAAAAAGGTCCCTTTGTGGTATATTTGTGACAAGTGTGACAATTTGAAAATTTTAGGCATCATTTTGGAGGGGGGTGTGAACTTAGCTTCCATTCAAAATTGTTTGACATCCCTTTTTGGCCCCCCTAGTTTGGTTTGCGAAATAGTAATATTTTCAAAAACTAAACAAAATAGACATTGAAAAAAACAGCAAGCACACTAAAGTGCCAAAAAGGTATTTTATTTAAAGTTTTCCAAATCAGTACAAAACTATGAACAAAACTGTAAAAAATGCAACACATTTTGACATTGCCTCATTGAAGCAAACATTTTCACATGAAAGTATGCCTCATTGAACAAACTTACACTTTGAAGCGCAAGTTAGAGTCGAAGATGCTCGCTCTTCGTCTTATATACTTGCTCTTATTTGCTCATTCGTCTTGCTATAGACTTATGTATACCGCGATAACAATGCGTGGACATAACGTCTTCAAAATAAATTTCTGGGTGGTATAGATTTATACCACAATAGGTAGTGCTGTGCGGATATGACATGCCAGAGAGTTCGCATGGTATAAATTTATACCGCAAGTGGACTCGAGCGGTATAAATTTATACCGCAAGAGGACTCGAGCGGTATAAATTTATACCGCGAGAGCTCTCTCGATTCACTGCGAGAGCTCTCACGGTATAAATTTATACCGTGAGAGCTCCCTCGTTATACCACAAGAGCTCTCTCGGTATAAATTTATACCGCGACAGCTCTCTCGGTATAAATTTATACCACAGAAAACCTTCAGACAACCAATTTATACACATATATGTGTATATATATATAATATATACACATAATTACATATATATATCCGACACGAAAAGAGAACTCTTGCGGTATAAATCTATACGGAGAAACGGTATAAATTTATACCGAATTGCATATATATATAAGACTTTTATATATATATGTATATATATATGCAGTCCAGAGATAAAGTATATATCGTGTAAAATCTTTTGGGGTCTTTCTTGCTCGCCAAAGGGTTTGGCAACTGAAAACTACTAAAGTAACACACATAAGGGATAATTTTACACACTGTTCTTAGTTTTTTAGTCTAAAAAATTCTAAAACGGTTCTAAATTTTCTGAGCTTGTAATGCAATGTTAGAGCATAAAGTAGTCGAATCATGTTATTATTTCTACTTTTTTTTCTCTACATACATGCGAACTTCACTCCAGGCAGCTAAAAAATTGCTACTAAAGGCAAAGAACTCCAAAATATTATGGTGATACAGGTGTTTGACTAGAAGGAAACCACATAGTTTATCCAGGGGAGAGCGAGGAGTAGCAACCCTTCAGAAGTTTACCTATTTATTTACAAAATATATAGGAAAGGGTAAGGCAGACGAATACTTCACTGCCAGAGAAATGTGCATGGTGCCCATTGCTACAGATGACGTAATTGTGATGAATATGCTCAACATTGCTAAGGAGGTTGACTATCTTTTGAGCATCACCATGTTGTAGATTGGTATGTTTGTTCAGAAATACATCTCCGAGAATAAAAAGGAGGGCATGTAATCACATGGCTTCATTACTTCAACTTTTGTATCCTCGGTATAAATTTATACTGCATCATCAACTAAAACTTCAGCTTAACTACAAGACATCGTGGATGTATTGGTATTTGTAATACTATGTGATGCAAAAACAATGGTTTGTCATTCAAGAAGTTTGTTCAACTGCCTCCCAATATGTTTTAAGGTCCATTAGGATGTTCAGCCAAAATGGTTGTGAAATAATAAATTTCCTGTCTTCTAAAACAGCTAATATAAAAACTTTCAGGAACAAGGTACAAAAGCATCTAATTTCTTCATACGAATTTGCCCCATAGTCAATCTTTGAATTTCATTGTAGTTCTTTCCCCCTCTACAATGGGATTTTTTTTTTTTTGTGTGTTTTTCCTCAATACTAAGTCTTCTTAAAATGTCTATTTTCATGAGCAGTTTTATAAATCTTTGGACTAAAGGTAATAAAAGGGCCCTTTTTAGAGGGATTTTAGAATTTTATAAATTTTCAGAAGGAATCTTCCAAATGCACTTCTTAAGTAAGTGCGTTTCATTTTAAACCTTGTTAAAAGAAGCTGGTGCAGATGATGCAGCTCTGGAAAAAGGTTTACTTACCTCAAGGAAAAAAAAGAAACTGTCCAAAGAAGTAGGGAAAGTATTGAATCAAATTTTTGAAAAAGCTAAACCTGTTGACAGAAAAGAAATCCTAAGTGGTGCTGCCAAATGGGTGCCAGAACTTGGTGTTCCATGCACAAAAGAAGTGAAAACAATGGAAATGATTGTTAAAAATCTGAGGGATTCTTTTGAAGCTCATAAGTACTCGAAAACCACTGATACTTGGAGAGCCAGAAGTGCTGCAATGTCTTTTGCAGTTAGTGCTGATACTAACAAATGTGCTTTTGCCAAACAAATGAATATAAACAGGAAAATTGTTACAGTTGCAGTTAATAGAAGGTTAGCTGCTGAACATGTTGATGGCCCATGGTCCATGTTCAAGAAAAGCACAAGAATTGACAAACTTTCTTATGATGAAAGAAAATTAATAGTTGACTTTTGGAGGAACAACAGTAGAGTGTCTCCTTCCAAGAAACATGTTTTAAAGATCAGATTATCTAAAGGGAAGAAAATTATGCATCCACTACACTTCTTAGAAGAGACTCGCATGTCTTGCAGGTCACTTTCTACCAACGTTTCAGAAGTGAATATCCAAAGTTTGAGGTCTCTTTTTCACTATTCCATGCATTGAAACCTCCCTATGTTAGGAAGGTTAAGGATAGAGAGACGTGCTGCTGTGTGTATCATATGAAAGCAGACTTTGTAAGAGTTGCAATTAACAAAGTCAGACATGATGAAAAAATACATGGTGTTGGTTGCAAGTGCACTTGTGAGGTCTGTGGGCCTGGACCAACATGCATGTCAAGAAAGTGCAACCTATGCTTCAATTAGTGAGCTTTGGAGGTCACTAGTATGTGCATGAGATGAATCTGATGAATGGTATGCACATGATTGTTTGACTTTAAAATGCCAAAAATGTGGGCCAAGCAAGTTACCAATATGTCCAAAAGAAAAGACATCTGTGAAAGGGTATCAAGTTGACTGGAAGATATATGACAAGGTGAGGATTGTATATTTAGGTTGTCTAGTGCTGGTTGTGATTTGCTGTTGTTTACTATTGTAGGTCTATGAGCATGTGGAAGAGCCTGATGATAAGGGAGGTTATAAGATTTCTAAAAAACCAGTAACCAAATTGGTTTACAAATCAACAAGTGTTGCTGAGATATTTGAGAATGCAAAGACAGTCTTGAATCAGTTCATTCCACACAAATATGAGGGGAGGTGGCAGGCCAAACAATTTAGGGATTGTTTGGCAACGTTTCCAAAGGATTCAATTGTTTCAGCAATCGACTTTGCTGAGAATTATACCTTCGAGATCCAACAAGAAATCCAAAGTCTTCATTGGAGGAATGATCAGTGCACAATTTTGGTACACATTACATACAGACATGCAACAAAATTAGATGATCCTCATTTAGATGAGAATGAAAGAAGAATTATCAAAGAGACACATTTCTACATCTCAGATGATAGGGAACATGACACCTTATTTGTGCAACGCTTGCTCAAACATGCAAATTTTTAGCGCGGAGGTATCAAATATAAGCAGCATATTATGTGGTCTGATGGATGCTCTCATCAGTTTAAAGGTGCAAGACCATTTTATTTCCTTGGTAGGTACTACCAAAACTCCAGCATTCCAATAAATTGAAATTATTTTGCTTCATACCATGGAAAAGGTATTCTGAAATGTTTTGTTCTTTTCTTGTTGTATTCCTATGCATGATCAGTCATTTTTCTTGAGACAAGTGAACATGATGGTCTTTGGAGCTGTCATTAAGAGGGCACTAACTCATGAAATGTTAAAGAGGAATTCAACACCATTGAGAAATGCACATGATGTAGTTGTTTTTTGTACAAGACATTTCAAAGAACATTCCACAATTGAAGGGAAGGACAGATTTAGGTATTTTCTCAAAACTTTTTTATATCAATTCATATTTTGTTTGAATGTTCTATGTTTGTGAAACTGCAGGTTTTTTTGGGAAATAGGAATTGATGAAGTTGATCAATTCATATTTTATTTGAATGTTCTATGTTTGTGAAACTGCAGGTTTTTTTGGGAAATAGGAATTGATGAAGTTGACAGGAGTGAGAGTTATGATTGTGCAACTCTAGTTGGATCAAGTCATTTCCATGCTATCAGGCCTATTCAAAGTACAGTCCCTACTCAAGTAGCACACATGAATTATTCTTGTTTCTGCCACAATTGTTGGCTTGGTAAGTATGGCAAGTGTCCAAACAGGGAGAGAATAGGCACATGGATTTTTTCTCGAACTAAGACCAAAAATTGAATATAAAGATGAAGCTGGCGATGGTCCTGTTTATGAGGGAGATCCTGAATGGAAGTCGATATAATTGCAATTGGAGATAACTGCGATCAATGCCGAGCCTAACAACAAAGAAAAAGGTAGATTTTTATATTCCAAAATGCACACAGGTGAAACATGTCATTGAGAAAGCATACAAGGATCCTTGGGGCGCAGTTTTTGGTAGGAATGAAGTTGTTGTAACAGGAAAGTACTACAAGTTCATTGGAGGCTGCAGATCTGATTCTTTGGAGCATGATCCCGAATGTAGTGTTTACAAATATTTAGTTCTTGCGATGAACTTTGTCATGCATCACATGGGAAATAACCAGTATGAGCTTGATGAAGATGTGCATGATCACATCATGGACAACTTGCCACAAAACACTACCATCTTGGCACAAGATGCAGTTGAGTCAAAATCACAAACACAAAGCAGTGCAAAGGTTGCAAAGAAAAGAAGAAGAAAGAATGGAGACAATGAAATATAAACCATTCCATGCAAAGTTGTGGAATTATAACCATTACAGGAATTTCAACCATTTCAGGTTTTTGGAATTATAACCATTACAAAAATTACAACCATTACAGGTTTTTGGAATTATAACCAATTATCATTGAATTCTAAACATTGACATTGTAAAAATGTAACCATTATCCAATTGCTTTCACAAAACAAACCAATTAACACAATCTCATTTACAAGTAAACACAATCCACTTTCACAAACAAACCCAATTGCTTTCTATAACACAATCTTATTTACAATTAAACACAATCCAATTGCTTTCTAAAACAATCAAGTAAACCAAGACATTGGTTACAACTGTAGATCATATATTAATAGGTGCTGAAGGGTTTACAAAAATACCAAAATGTACAGCTCCATTTCACAGAAATGAGCATGTCATAGAAGTACTGTTAAGTAGTTATAATTTAAAGTTTCAAGCCATAGAAAACCACCTACATTTGAAAATTGGTGGTTTTCTTTCATAAAGTAAGAGTTCACTTCTTTTCCACTTGTTTATCCTGGCAATACTTTGCCAAGGTAATATCAGGGTTCACTTCTTCAGAACTGCTACTTCCTGAATCATACTGCTCAGCCAAATCTCCAAGTGCTGGAGACTTCAGCACTTCCTCAATATCTGCTTTATCCTGAGGTTCAGCAGCAAGATTATGTAGCAGAAATCAGTAAGGAATGAAACAAACAAGTTAAGCATACAAACATTTCATAAATAAATAAGTTATGTTACCTGCTGAACCTATTTTCTTCTTTTCAGGAGTGGTAACATCACCTTTCAGCAGGTTGTCATTCAACCTTGGTGATTTCCTTGTGCTTTTGGGAGGGCTGACATGAGCAAATTTCGCTGGACTTAACTTGTCCACATCAATAAAACCTGCATAATATTTCTACAAGCTACAGTACGTGAAAACTTTTAAAACAAATAAAAAATAGAGTCAAAGTCATTACCTTTCTCCAGTTTGAGCTTCTTTATAGATCTGGTCTTCTTCTTTGCAACTCTCTCTGGAATGAAGTCAGCAGCAGCAGGTAGCGTGTACAGAGAAGTGCTGCTGTCATCTTCTTCTTTACCTCTTTTCTTGGTCCTCAGCACCTTGTTTTTCTTGTCTTCCTTGTTACTTTCATTGTCACTATCATTCTGTGTCACTTTCAACAGGATGGTATTCTTTATATACCAATTCTTGCAATATGTTGCCTGGAACCTCTTCATGACAGATAGGTACAGTGCAATGCATACAGTCCAAAACAGCAGAAAAGCAAAAAACATGCTATTTGTGACCACATGTTAATTTGACATGCAATTCATAATCTTTGCAGAACAAAAGGTCACATGCTTCACATGCATCCTTATTATCCAAGAAAGGCATGTCATAGGAACCCATATCTAGGTGCATCCGATTTCTGTTGGACTCAGACTGCAGAAAAGCAACATGTTTGCATTTGGCATGCCAAATCTTCATATGCTTTTCAATAGCATCAACTTCTTCTTTGAGTTCGATGATGTCAGCCTTCAAGGTCTTCAATCCATTTTTATCCACCTTCTTTATGGTGCTGGCTAACAGGTCTCGCCACATTTCTTCTTGTGCTTTAAGCCTTTGAATAGCTTCTTGTTCGTCTGGCGCAGCTGTTTCTAAAGCCTCTCTGTCCTTCATCTTTTCAGATATCTGCTCTTCTATTGCAGAGATGGTAGAGTCAGCTTGAGTGAGAGCACCCTCCTTCCTCAAATAATCTTCTTCTTTCATCAAAAGCTCGTTTTCTTTTCCAGCTTTTATGGCAGCAAACTTCCTAAGCTGATTGAGTATAGCATTGCTGTTGTTGCTATAGCTATTACCCTCTTGCTTAACTGTCAATTGTCGCTCAGAAGTCCTAAAAGCATCAGCAGCAAAGGATGCCCAGTTGATAGCATATTCCTCAGGATTTGCAGCTGCTCGAGGGGAATTAGCCCAGGCAAAAGCTCTAGCAAAGGTCACTCTAACTTCATTCTTAGTGGGCTTGGATTTCTGGTAAATCCGTCCAAGAAGGTCGTGCAGCTGGGTTTCATAGGCAGGCCGAATAAATTTCAGGTAAGTCGTATTTAATTAAAGTGGGACTCATTCCATTCCCAGTTTTTTTCGGAACCCGGTTAATTTACATAAAAAGTAGCACCCCGACCCGAAAACTATCCTTAATTCGAATTTTTGAATAAAACTCTGAATCCGAGCTGTGCTGCAGTTTTCCCAGGTTCGCAAGTCGAGAACAAAAACAATGCAACTGAAACAAAGGAAATTCATTAAAGTTTGAAACCAAAGATGTAGTTGAAAAAGAATTTTTATTAATAAATTGAACAGATACAATGTATTTTACATCGGACGCAGAGACCATGGCGGTCTTGCTGTCACTACAGTTACATCATCTTGGTAGGTGGTCCACCTTAGGGGATTAACTTGTGGCGCTTCTTCATGCCGTCTGTAAGCCTTGGGGGCAACTTTGAAGAGTGTGGAATGCCTCACGTGGAGGTGCCTCTGGAGCTACCGGCCGACACGCCCACGACTTCTCCACTTCCGCCTCCCCGCACCTTTCATCGAATATGCTCCTTCCCCAACCTCCGTGGATGTTATGCAATGCTTGCAATATGCCTTGAGCTTCCCGGACTTTCTCTTTGTTCTTCGCCTGTTCTTTATTCCTGTGGTGTAGCGAGCAACCTCTGACTCAGCGAGCAACCTTGTCCCAAAGGCCGGGCAAGAGTGTAGCGTGGACCGGGATCTGTGCCGAGGCGGTATTTCTTCCGCCTTTGAGCGGGATCCGTGCCGCCGGAGCCGGTCTCTCGTGATGCCCGAAAGGATGCAATGGCCGTGTCGGATCATGCCTGAACCACCCGGAGCAAGGAGAGTATGATTAACAATTACGGTGTCATTAGTCAAAACGTAGAAAAGAACGTTGAAATCAAATTACAGCGGAGAACATTCATTCCATACAACCGCATCCAATGGCGTGGGAGTAGTGTCTTTCTCGATTCAGCGAGTCGAAAAGGCCCATAAAAGTCAAAGTACAACCATTCTCATTAGAATATGGTTGCATCCAATCACACACGGAAGCATACAAATGCTTTTGTCAACGAGACAACTAGCATGCCTTTCTCGACTCATGAGTCGAAAAGTCCTGAGAAACCCAATGTACAAGCATTATCATAATAGATTGTACAAGCATTTCATCAACACGACAAGCATGCCTTTCTCTCGACTCGTGAGTCGAAAGGCATCAAAACTCAATATACAAGTATATTCATTACAAAATGGTCAATACATGTGTTCACGCTCGATTACAATATTTACACAATTTGACTATCCGGCGAGGGTCACTCTTCTTGTTCACCAAAGTATTTGTCGCCCATAGCTTTCATGATCGGCTTGCTCTCTGGATCGGGTTCCGTGAGGCTCGGATAGTTAAGTAAGCACATCAGCGACAAGAATGGCAAAGAGGGATTCCGCCAAGACAGGGCCAGTCCGAAGGACAACCACCTATCCGTCTCATATTCTTCAGTCGATATGGCTTAGCAATGATTGTATTTTTGCGGCGTTATGATAGCACTTGTAGGCGGAGTCGTCTATGATCAGCGTGTTGTGTTTGCCATAGTCCCGGAATTGCTCATAAACACCGGCCCGCCTTTTCACCATTATAGGCTTCCCTTTGTGATGGCTGGATCGAGGTCCTTCACATGCTCGACCCTTTCGTTTTCCCAAACGAACTTGAACTTCAAAACTGAAATGCCGAGAACACCAAGAACATTGACAATATTTTTCTTTGCCATACAAGACCATATGCCCACCGAATCCGTGCGGGCCGATCAATAATTTCCTTAGCTCACGGGCCTCCGGATACACTATTTTATGCTCTGTTTTCACTGGGATCTGCGAGGTGTTAATCTCGGGGATGTCTTTGTCGTGGTATACTGCAGCTAATACTCCATTGACGTCAAATATTACAAGCTTGGTGGGACCAGATGGATCCCAGTTGGAGTTTGGCTCTGACCATATTTCCGGTTCATCGGGATCCAAATGCGGGATCATTAACTTTTCAGGTTCTTTCTGGCTGTGAGCAGTGTCTTGCTCTGGATTTTCATTCTCATTCTCCTCGCGACGTGAACCGTTGGAATCCATTGACAATGATCCGGACTCGTTGAGCTGGAATTCCACGAAATGATGACATCCGCCCGAAGGAACGAGTTTTCGACTTCGCGAGTCGAGAATGACAAAAAAGGTATTGAAAGGAACGAGTTTTCTCGACTCGCGAAGTCGAGAAACACCGCTAGAGCAAAGTAAACTCACCTCAATCTCAGGTTTTCAATAATGTTTTCGGGCAAAGATTCGGTCCAATCCTTCGACATCCTCGTCTCCGTCGGGTTTTGTCTCCCTCGTCCTCGCCGTCTTTATCGCTTCCATTTGTCTTCCTCCCCTTGAAATGCTCATGAAGCGTATCCGTGTATGACTGAATGGTTTCAACCATGTCCTTATTTCCAACCACGGATATAGGTTTCATTCCAAACAAATAGCCCCCCGAGAGAAACAGGCCATTCATGTACCACTTTCGCATACAATTTGATCTTCCCACGACCAAGCCGGGTTATGAAGTACTTGATAACTCTTGGCGGATAGGAATTCTATGTATAGGACCGGGTCGCACCATCCTTGCGACCTTGTCCATCGATGGAACATCCTCCATAAACCTGCCCCCCTTCCGTGGTTCCATCCGCTCTTGAGAGATCATGAACTTGTCGAGATAATGATGCTCGCTAGACCACCACTTATCCAGTCGACCGCCGATCTTGAAATCAAAACCAAAACTATGTTGGCAAAGCTTGGTGCCTTCGGCAAAGCCAAGTCCGCACTCATGATCAAGTTCGTATATGGAGTGCATGATCTTGTTGGTGAAGTTAATATCACCGTTGCCCATTGGGAGACAAAGAGTTGTTTGATTGCCCCAAGATGCAAAAGACAAGGAAACCGAAAGTATCCAGTCGGTCATGTCCGTTTTACACGCCTTGTACCACCGCTCTATGTCAGCTTTGTCATAAAAAGGGTGGGGTCTTCGATCATATTGATGGCAAATAGTGCCACGGGTCCAGTGCCGCCTCGCACCACCAAATCCCTTTGTGTCCCAAAGTAACCGTAAATGGGGAGCTATCGTCGCCTTAAATGGGACCACCCTCAATCCAAGCTTCTTCTTCTTTGCCGCCGCCGGCAGAAGCATCCCCTCCCATACCAAACTTTGGACGGAGTCATTTCTATATGCCCTCTCATCCTCTTCGGACGACTCTGTAAATTAAGTTTCCTCCGCGCGTTGTGAGTTTTAGGACTGCATGTAAAAAAGATCGGGCGTGTTCTTTAATTTGAAGTTAAGGACATGCAATCATTTATGAAAAAAAGCGGGCTAAGGGTACAGCACGGTCGGCTTTAGCCCGCCCAAACACTATTTCGAAATTGAATCACATCAAGGGACTAAGTGAGTGGAGCGTAGTTTTATCTTCCCCTGCGGCATTGGGGAACTTCGAGGTCGGAGGGATCATCGACTGTTAGCGACTTCCGAATGGCGCCCAGCGACGCAAAAGCCGCAAAAGCGCCTTGCATATGTGTGTTTTTCCTGACCGACCGGCCCCCTATTGCAAGCAGTTGAATTGATCGATGAGCACGGAGCTAAGGTATGAAGCGGAGAGGAGCTGCATTTCACCGAACTCTACATCGTGGCGCCATGGAAAGGGGATACGCGAGAATCGCAGTGATACGAGTAATAGATGCGAATACACTCTTGAAGAGACCGACAGAAGAAGCAAAGACTCTGGGTGAGGCTGCGGGATCCGTGATACAATGGCCCAAGGAATTACTGCGTGAAGAGGTGAGTTTCAGAGATGCCTATGTTATTTCGCTTGTAGAACATGCCGTATGTGTTTAAATAATGGAACTGCTGATAAGCTCGACGGATTCAGTGTTTCCTTGTCCAGCATTTCTCAGCTTCGAGAGATGATTTACTCTCTAGGTTGATAGATGCTCGGCAAGGAAACATTGGATCGGGGTAAAGAAACGATTCCCGTTTAGGTCCGTTTTTCCATGGACTGTTTTTACTTGGAATGTTGTACATAGATCGCCAGGACTAAGGCCCGGAGATGCGGTTCAAATGCATCCTCTTGTAGTTAGTCGGAGGGGCCTCCCACCTGTCCAGAACCACTCCTCTTCGCAATATTCGAGGAAGATGATTCAAGGAGAGTGGCTCGGGGCAGCTAGAGGCACTTGGGACTAAAAAGCGGGGAAATAGAAAGTCAAGATTTGTAGAGAATGCAAGCCTTGGCTTCCTCCTGTGGTTTCCCCTGTGGTTAGTTGTAGAGGCCTCCACCCGGTCCCGAGCCCCTCCCTTAGCACTATTCGGCGAAGATGGTTCAAGGAGAGTGACTCGACCGGTCGAGGCCACTGCTACCAGACACAGGAGAATTGGCTGGCTAAGGGATTCTCGACTTGCGAGTCGAGAATGCTTGGCTTCCTGTCTACATTCTCGACTCGCAAGTCGAGAATGCTCTTGGCCATCCGGAACTCGGTTAGTACACATGGAGTGCCTGGGTTGGGTAAGGCATTCCCAGAGCTTCGGCGGCCAGAATGCATACAGCAAGCTCTGTGGAATGCATGCATTCTGCGACCACACACAGGAGAATTGGGTTGCTAAGAGTTGGCCTGCAGACAGTAAAAAACACTTCCCTTCGCAATGTCCGAGGAAGATAGAAGGAGAGTGTTTAAGATCATCTGCGAGCCAGCTCTAGAGTGCACTAGAGCTGCGTTTTTTTCGACTCACGCGGTGCGGAGAAAGCAGCCGAAGAACTCTGTGGTTAGTCGCCGAGGCCTCCACCCAATCGAGCCCATCCCCTTCGCAATATTCGCTAAGATGGTTGAAGGAGACGGTCTTTGATTGGGTAGAGGCCACCATGACCACACACGGGAGAATTAAGTTGCTAAGAGTTGGCAGAGGCAGTCAAAACCACTTCCCTTCGCAATGTCAGGAAGATAGAAGGAGAGTGGTTGAGATCGTCTCTGCCCAGCTCGAAAGTGCACTAGAGCTCGCGTTTTCTCGACTCAGTCGAGAAAGCGCCAGCACCTCGTGGTTGATCGCCGAGGGCCTCCACCCAATCGGGCCGTCCTCTTCGCAATATTCGATGAGCATGGTTCGAAGGAGAGTGGCTCAGGCGGGTGGAGGCACTGCGCGACACACAAAGAGCCATTGGCGGGGTATCACATTCTCGACTCACGAAGTGAGAAAGGCTGCAGGCGAGGTTCTAAAGAATGTGAAGACATTGGGTAGCCGTGCAATCCCGGTCAAGAAGTCGAGAATCCCTCAACCGCCAACGATCCGAGTGTACACTCCCTCTTCTGCGCCTGGTTCGAGAAGTTCTCACTCATGCGAGTCGAAGAAGAAGAAGGCTTCCTTGGCCCCTTGGCAAAGCTGAAGTATTCTCAACTTCGCCACTCCCCTCGCATGTCTCCGCGATTGGATTTCTTTGTGAGTTAGAAATGGAGATTACGTGAAGCAATTCCTATTCTGAATTCTTCTTTGGGAGAAAGACATTCCTAGTTATTTTACGTTAATGCTCGCAATATCTTACTTCCTAACACCACCCGCATGATGATTTCTCTCTGGTTGCTTGCTACTATAACCACTATTCTCACTTGTGCATGTACAATGTATTCAATTCAACCACAAGCAAGAAAAAAGATAACAAAAAGCAGTAAAACAATACAAAGATTATTAAGATTAATGAGAAAACAGAGAAAAGTGGAGAACAAGATGAGAAAAGTGGAGAACAAAGACTGAGAAAAATGAGATTAAAAAAGGGTATGATATTACAAAAACATACCGGAAGATTTGTTTGGATGAGGAGGAGGCTTCCGACTTGATTCCATGTGGGTATAGTCGTTGACAAAGCGTGAATAAGGATTTGTCGGGTACAGAAATTGTATCGAGGATTAATAAGAGCCTCTAACAAACGTAATATAAGAAAAAATGCACTAAAAGACTTACGAGAAAAACTAAAAAGCAAAGACTAAAAAGGGCCTCACTTTCTTCTCAGCCGGGCCTAACAATGAACTCCGCCTCGGGCGTGAAGCCGCCCCAATGAACCTAAGATGGCGCTTTGAATCGCTTCGGTTTGATCGATCGCCCCGGTAGAAAGCTGCCTAAGGAAACAGGAGCTCGAAGAGTGATCGGAGAAAGCGAGGGAGGAAGAATGGTCGGGGAGGGAAGAGGGTGCGCTTAGTTTGCACCCTCGGGACTCGTAAAAGTGCAATAATATACTTACAATCGCGTGTGGGCCATGCCCTCCATGAAACATGCGAGCGGGATTCGACGTAGCCCGGGTTTCAGCCTCACGAAGAAAACCACGTGGCCATGCCAAGATATGAAAAGGGTTGGTTATATGTTTATATATGGGTAAAAGCATGTTAGGGTGTACCACTTTTGGAACCTGCAAAAGTACATACACTAGGTACTTCGGAACTGGGTACTTTCTCATTTTTATTTTATTAAAACTAGTACAAAAGTCCAAAATAAAAGTCAAGGACGCATTAATATTCAAAGTTAAGATAAAGCCCTCCATGAGACCAATATATATATAAAAAAGTTCTATGAGTGTACCTTTTTTGAGATATTACCTACCCAAGTTTCACCCGATTCGGCCACGTTTTAGGTACTTTTTTGTCACTAAATAATACTTTTAAAGGGTTGGTTATATGTTTATATTTGTCTTATGTATTTAATAAGGTTTCAATGGTTGAATAGTATCAATGGTATATATGGTTACAATGTTCACATATGGTTTAGAATGAGTGTGGTTGTATGCTTTAATATGGTTATATGATTTTAGTTAATATGGTTGTATGATTTAATATGGTTATATTTAATATGTTTGTATGGTTTTATATGGTTCATATGGTCATATTTGTGGTGTTTGGGGCTATATGGTTTTAATGTGAGCTTTTTCATTCGGGGGAGCATGTGAGATGAGTAAAATGGAGCCGGGAAGTCCAAAGGAGGCCATTGCCCTAGGCTCCAATGGAGGAGGATGGGTTGCCTTTTGTTGCACCCTTGCAAACTGCATTCCGTATTTGCAGAGGGCATAATAACCTGGCAGCTTGATCCATTTGATAGTGTGAATGATGAGAGGGCTGGGAGATGAACATCTTGGAGTTGGCATTGTGAAGCTTCTTATCGAAGTTGATACTATCATGTCCCGGGGAAGCTCTAGTGATTGCATTGTGTGCTCGGGGGCTGCTTTGAGTCCCAAGCTCGATTGAGATGGCCAATTAGATTTATTACACACAAGAATGGTGATACTCTAGAATGCCCTCTTGAACTACACACCCCAAGGCCCACCCAAGGCCATGTGGAAGATTTGGTGGTCGATGAGCATCCTTTGATCACAAGGAAGAGACGCTATGTCTTTCATAAAAGGCAGCCAAAAGGTGCCCAAGAGGCCTAGAAGTGACAAATATTTAGAAAGGATGGAAAGTATGGCACCAACCAAAGAAAACCTGGAGGCAATTAGGGGACAAGAGTGTTGCAACCTAGATTGCCAAAGGCATTACAATGTGGATGACCTCGTGCGGATAAGGTCCCAATACATTGGACAGCTTCAAAAAGATAGGATTAATTTCATTTACTCCTTGTGTAGGAATTCCAAATATGATGAAAACACAGATCCGGCTGCTATATCAATTGAGGGGAATGAAGGTATGTATGAGAGCATTGAGATGGATTCTTGGGGTGAGCAAGTCTTCATTTTACGAATCTACTAGGAGCAGGTTAGAAAAGGGCACACTTTGTTCCAACATGGTAATGCACTCACTTTGAAACCTAGAGCAAATACTCTAAAGGCCATTCTGCAGTCTTGAGAGCTTTGTGAGATACATGTCTCAATCTATGCCCCACAAGTCGAAAGGTGAACGAGCACCTGTGTGCGAGTGGTGCAAAGAGTGTTGCCACAACACTATATCCAAAAGGAGTGCCTTAAGGAGGTCAACTCCATCCTAGAAACCACTTGGAGGTAGGCCTCTTTCTCAATCACATTTCAGCAAGTTATGGAGCACTCACTTCTGGGGCGTGAGTGTCCTACAACACATGCCATTCTCAAAGTGCAACACTTGCATTCAACTCAAGGATACACTTGCATCAACCGCAATAGAGAAAGAAAGAATGGCAATTAGGGAGCAATTTGCGATCACCAAAGGGACCAAATATCATGTAGACAGTTGTATTGGCGTGGGGAGAACATTTTCGAGATGCAGCGGACAAATTTTTGTGTATAATTCATGATAAGATGGACCAACACAAGACTTTCTTGCCAAAGCTAGATCCTTTACCCAAAGCGTTGTCAAAACGCTTTTGGATGAAAGTAAGTCCGGCGGGTGTATTAACACATGGTCATGGAACTGGAACATATGGTCATTTTGTGCTTGATCTATGGAGAGATGATCCAAACTTCCATGTGAGCTCTATTTTCAAGTGCTTGAGAACACTAGAGAAAGGATCGATAGAAGGGAGGAGGTATTCCCCTTCAAAGACCCATTTTGAGGCTTTGATGGATGATCAACCGCTTTGTTACCAAAGGCGGATAAAAAAGCTCACATCCAAGGTGCCTAGTGAATCAAGGAGGACTTGGGATGATTTCCCCTTACTAGAGAAATCACCGAGGAGCTATGTGTTCATTGGACAACCTGTTGGAAAGAAAAACAAGAATAGATGGATGTTTGGGGCAATGTCATACTTGGATGCCAGTGGGAGTATTCAAAGTTGTGAAAGTGGGATTCATGATGGTTGGGCATACGCATGATGATATTGATGGATTCTTTGAACTTTCTCCACCAAGCTCAAGAGAGAAAAACGTGACCACTCTCCCCGAACTAATGGATGTGTTTGAGAGCTGCATTGACCCCAACCCAATGGCTTTCTTGATGGATGAGGTTGCAGATTGGAAATCATTTGTAGAAGGATACTTGCTAGATGGCAAGGACCGGTTGACAGACACACAAAGCCACTTCAATTCAAGTTTTGGGTTAGGGATGGAATACCAATCATGCAATATAAGTGGAGACCAGGTGACAAGTTGTGGATGCCTGTACAAGGTATCGAAGTTGTGGCAAAGGGGTGTTTCTTTGGTGAAGTTCTCATTCCTAAAGGGCAGCCAAAACCACTACCTCCCTTCAAGACAGCCAAAGACTCTAGCCAACCGGTGAAGGGCATCAAGGATTACATAACGCGACTTTGGGATGATGTTCGAAATGGAAAGCACACCTCCACTCTTAAGAAAAATCAAATGGACTCCCTAATCAAGTCTTGGGAGAAAGTTGTAACATGCTTAGAAACCCAACAGCCCATGTGGGAGGGAGCTAAGAGACTGGTTCTTGCCCGGAGTCAAGATGGGAGGGTTCTTGCAAGCAGTCAAGAATGGGGTCCCAAGGGTTTGTGGGGGTAAAAGCATGTTAGGGTGTACCACTTTTGGAACCCCGCAAAAGTACATACACTAGGTTTTTATTTTTCATTAAAGCTAGGTACAAAGGTCCAAAATAAAAGTCAAGGACGTTAATATTCAAAGAATAATGCTCACTTATATATAAAAGTTCCAAAATGTAACTTTTATTGAGTGGTTTGTGGGGTAAGCTAAATAATACTTTTAAGGGACACCCTAACATGCTTTTACCACAGGAAGTAAGGCCTCAAAGCCAAGTGGTTTGATCTTCCCCGAGTGGGATCCCTTTGAGGACATCAAGGAAGGATACTTTGTGCTAGTAAGGCCCGATGATGAGGACCTGTCCAATATGGTTAGGGGTGGCACTCTCTGATGTGACCACCACTATGCCTCGATGGAGAGGAGTTGCGTCCCGATTCCAAATTCAATATTGGGAGCCCATTGGGAGGCACAAGAAGGGCAACTTGAAGGAGCAATACACCGATCACCGAGAAGAAGTGGAGGCCAAATTATGCTGACCCTCAAAGGAGGGAATTGGTGGAGTGTGTGGTATGGTCATATCCAAGTTCTCACATTGCAAAAGACAACACACACAAGATCCCAAGAAAGGAGATGGACAAGGCCATGAGCAACCTCCATGCTATATCATTGTATGAGGGTGCATAATATTGAGAAGTTTGAAAACTTTCTCAACTAGTGGTTTGTAAAATTTATGAGGAAAACAAGTAACCCAATTCTATGTGTGTCATGTGTAATTCTATTCAAGCAATCAATTCAGAAATTTCTTTTATGGTGTGTGAGTCCCATTTTCAGTCCGAGTCCCAAAATTCAAGATTTGTCCCACTTTAATTAAATACGACTTAGGTTAATCTTCCCTTTCCTGAGTGGCATCTTCCAAACTCGAAGAAAATCGGCCTCTGTAACATCTTTTGCTTTAATTTCTTTGGGCTTTTTCCCTTTGTGAGAAAGAGCCCGGTTAACATGGAATTCATATTCTGTTCTCGCCATCAGCATGTCCTGCAAGCACAAAAAAAAGGTCAGAACTTCATAGACCAAAGGGAAATTTGAGAGCTTCACAAACGGGAAGGACAGCAACCTCGCCGGAATTGAGCGCCATCACAATTCTGTTCTTGCTTGATGAATTCGGAAAACAGAGAATAGGAGAAGCTTGATCGATTAAATAGATTAAAAGTGAGGATGGCAATAATGCATTCGAAATTATGTAAAAACAGGGGATGGCTCGAAGAAAATTCGCGCTCAAAAATCGATGACGAATGATGAAGGGTACCCTTCACCATAATGACGGACGGCCCTGCCCTTCAGCTGACAGTCGCGATTCAAGGTGTTGATCGGGTGCTGATCGAACCAAAATATGGGTATGTCAAGCATAAAAACACCCCAAAGTTCCTTTCTATGAGATCCAGTAGTTACTTAAATCATGTAGAATAGCCACATAGAAGGACTAAATGTTATGCACGTCCTGCTGATGAGTAAACATTAGAGTAAACATTTCCGTCGTAGATTTTAATTGGTCTCCGCCATCATCATCGAAGAAGGATGTGAGTTCAACCTGTAGAATATCTTCCTTGCTACTTTTGATAAACACTTTTCTATGCTGGTCTCTCAGCCAAACACTTTTGTGAAAGTCTATCTTGATCCTCGACAAAGCATATGTGGAAGGAAGGAAAATAGAGGCTATGCAATCATTATAAAGAATTTTCTTTTAATAATTGTACCCCGTTGTTTCACGGTAGAGATTTAAAATCTAAACTCTTGAATTGGATTTATGTTTGAATTTGTAACAGCTAATTTATTTTCTTGCCAGTTTTACACGCATTCAAAGATTTTGTATTTTATAATTCTTTCTATATTCTTATATACTGCTATATTTTGGGAGATTTTTCGTGTAGAATCAAAATCAATCTAGAACTTATGTTTTTATTCATAAGGATGAAGCACCTCTAAGACAATGCTAGCTTTGTTTGGATGATGGGAGGTAAATGATGAGCTAGGGCATTGTAAACATTCTTCTATTCTAATTGTAAATAGTTATGGTGCCCAGCGTTGCCGGGCCTAGTGACAATTTGAAAGGTAGTTGTTTAATGCTCAAAAACGTGTTGCGGCATGTATTTTATATACAACAATTTCTGCATTTCCACTACAACTATTGGCGTCGCGTTCTGTGTTGAGGGGTAAAGTTACAAAACATACATGGCCAACAATATCAATAATAAGAAGTTCTTATTGTCAAACGTTTTCCCTCACGAAACTCATGCACCTAGCATGTGCCTAGCAATCACACCAGCATCTACATATTAAGGCCAACTTGTGACAACAAATCTTTAAT
Source organism: Isoetes taiwanensis (assembly GCA_021234155.1). Lineage (NCBI taxonomy): Eukaryota > Viridiplantae > Streptophyta > Lycopodiopsida > Isoetales > Isoetaceae > Isoetes > Isoetes taiwanensis. Next base: position 2,954,133 of record JAJEKV010000030.1, read on the forward strand.
ATGCCATCGACGTGGTCATATATTTCATATCATTTAGCCTTCAATTCGTGTATTTGTAGTTAGAGAAGTATTTACAGATCCTTTGTAGTTAGAAATGAAGTCTGCACGAATCATTAATATTATACATGGATACTAACCATCTCACTCATTTATGGCTCAACATCTACATATATAATTTGTTAAGAAATACTTAGAGTTAATGACTTGTAAGGAAGTTTTAGGGTTGGGGATTTTTTTTTTTTTTTTTTTTTTTGGGGAAGGGGGGATTTGGAGGTTGGGGGCATAAATACAAAAAGAAGTTAATGTGAAGCATTTGGTTGGATGGAGTAGGTGATGCTAGACAATGAAGTATGATGTTGTTCAAGTTGGAATTACCATATAAAGATGATATAAAGATTGTGCAAGGAGGTTTGGCTATATGTAGAGAGCTCTAACTTCAAGTCAATGCTCCATGAGATGGGATACTGTCATGTAGATGCTTTCAAAGTGCATTTTGTTGGTTAGATGGCCAAGTTACACTATAAAGATTGTTTTGCAATGTTGTATTCGTAAGTTGGGTGATGCAATACAATTTGAGGCATCACTATATAGATTGTTTTACAATGCTATATTGCAATATGTTAAGATGTTCACAACATCTTGAAATATATCACTACATATACACTACCAAATGAGGCATCACTATAAAGAATGTTTTGTAATGTTGTATTACATAAGTTGTGTAACAATGTTGCGTTGCAATGTAATAAGTTTATAGCCGCGACGAACATTTCTTTTGTCCAACTCTTCTTAAATAAGATTTGATATTAAGTCGAAACGATCACAGTTATGAACCTACAAAATTGAACTAAATGGATCTAAGCTTGGAAAACTCCATTTCCATATTTTCTACCTCTAAACACCCTACATTTCATCTAAAACATGCTAGCCCACTGTGCAACCAACACTGGATGACTTCTCGCATGCAATTTAACCTGGCGCATTTTCTTGGGAGCCATATGCCATAGACCTTCACTGCAATGTATCTTACTTTTCAATAAAAAGTGTTTATAAAGTCTTTAATAACCTTTCTCAACCTTAATCACACATATTTCTGATCTTCCTATGCATTATGGACTGAAGCATTACTTTATAATAGAATATGGATCAAATAAATGATGTACATGAAGAGAGACATAATGTTATCATATCTCAAATAAGAGGATAGCGGATTTTGTGGAGAAGTGCCTTTGAATCACATTGAATGAACTTGATGTCATCTCATTCATCTGATGGTCTCAATTGGCAATAGAAACAACGTTAGATGGTGTGGTTTAAAAGCCAACAGAGGAACATATACCTCTTGTTAATTGTAATTGTATCTAGTATAAATTGTGCTGTCTAGCCACAGCCAGCATAACATTGAACTTGCCTCATGTTTGACTCAAACAGCTGTAATATTTATCCCTCAGACACGACTAATGAAATTTAAATCATGTGTATATGCAAATCCTTACGTAATTGTACTTTAGGCAGTCGTATTTTGGTACTATAACTTCCACGTTATGCCCCAATTCCTGCACTGCTCGTGAAAGGCCTGTGACCACATCCCCAAGTCCCCCAACCTGTTAGAACTTAATAAATTCAGTCTTTAAGCTGAAAATAAAATTTATTCTTATAATATTGAAGACAGATCAAATGGAAAGAAATTGGCATGCAGAAAGAAATGCACACCTCCATCCACTGATTCAACCAAAAATGTTTCGTAAAGAACAACATTACTCTTAATAACATCCTTTCCATATAACAAAATAAGCAGAATGGAACTAACGGAGGGTACCTAATATGACAGAGTGAAAGCAATCTGTGACTCAAGAAAGTAAGGGATCAAATACCTTAGCAATGGGTGCCATTTCAACTGCAATATGAACAATGTTCATGGGTGGTTCTTTCACTATGCCTCCAATCACAGGAATGTGATAATCCAGGCCACCCCTGTTGTCATACAGTCCACCATGTTCGTCCCATCTTTCAGAAAAAACAGAACCCATCATATATACATCTTTTGGCACTTTCACTGCATAAGAAGTGCTTATAAGAACTATAGAGCTGCAAGAGTTTCATAAAAGGGGGAGTTCAAATGTATGACAAATCTTCAAATGCAAAGATGGAGACCATAGAAAGGCCCTTACATATTGTCACAAACCAACCTAAAGCTGCCTTTTTTGCAACATCTCACCTGATTGTGAAAAGAAGTCAGGCTTGAAGAACTTAAATGGCTGCCACTGCCAGAGTCTCACCTTAAATATTGTCGCAGCATATCAACATTAGGAAGTGCCTATTCCAGAGGTAGCTTGACAGCTTTTCCCTTCTGCAATGGTTGCTTGGAGCTTATCTTATTGGCTCTGCTTCCAATATCCACAGAAATGTTAGCCACTTTCAATGCTCAATTTCCTTGCCTTGATCTGAGTACGCTGTATATTGTACACGCTAGTTGAGTTCTATATAATGCCTACTCAAAACTATAGGACCAGTAAAAAATAAGGTCATTGTCAGCCACTGTAAAGTATAAGAGCAGTAAAAAGAACTTTACTGGATTCAAGCTTACTGCATTCAAGACTACTTTGCCTGGTACGCTGCGTATACCACAAATACAAAGGGAAGTTCGTCCAACTAAATTGTGAACATATGTTTTTGAGTGCTTGCCAACCAACGCCTGATTTAACCTGTACTGAATATCTTGATAATGATTTTATCGGCATTTTAAAATGTTGTAGCATACCCTACAGCTGCATCTAGCTGGTTCCCAGCATGCGACCTAACACATTTAGATTGCTAAGATAATCTTTCCACGTTGGTCTTGTCAATGCATATTTAAAAATGCTGCTTCATCAAATATAAGCTCATAAAGGAAAAAAGATGCCTAACCTTCCCAAATAGGGGATAAGGCATCCAAGGATAACGACCTACAAAAACATAAGAATGATAAAGCAATCAAATAGATTGAAATTCGGGGTAGATGAGATGATCACTGCATATTTCAGAAGCTATGAAAAAAAAAAATTAGCTTAAACCTCCCTAGGATATAATGACCTAAGGCAGCCTTCAGCATGAGCTCGATACTTATAATATTATATCCAAAACTACTATTGCATAACTTTATTAAATCATAAGTTTCAAAGCCAGATTGGCGTACCAAAAGGAGGCGGCATTCCAACAGAATAAGGAAAATTTCTGCGAACGTAAGATTGAATGCTCTCAGGCAGATCAAATAGTGCGACGCACTCCCTAACTCCATCCTGAAAGCAAGAAGAGAGATTCCGAATTCCACAATATCATTTGCAAATGGATTTGCTGCTGCCGAAACTGTAGAGCCACCTGCTGAAGGTTCAATGCATACTGGCCTATTGTAATTTTAGAAGAGCAGCCATGGATGCCACGACAATGCATGTAGGCTCTTATGTGGCATGCCCTCGGGGTGCAATTCCCAGAAGAAAAAATCATAGGGCAAAACTTCTACGATATTTGGAAATCAGTAAGTTTTTTCGGCGACCAGAATCCCCAAAATCATATGAAATTAATTAATCCAAAAACATTTTCTGCTAGGCCGGATAATCCCAAGTTAACAAAGTAGATTTCAAAATGAATCGTATCAGAAACTTTGCCAACATTGCTTCCTCAAAAGTGAAAAATATGGATCTTAAATACTACATTAGGTCTATTTGTCTCTGTTCTTACACCTGAAACCAAGTACAATTGTCTTGCATTCTTTTTTTTTCACATATTCAATGTCTTCATTACATGAGACCTCTTCGTAGGCCCAAATTGAGAGAAATAAAAATGTAAACTTATTTTCCTTGCTTCATTTAAATCAATAAAGGATCTTTTGATGTATGAAAATAGTGGATTTCTTCTTTCTTGCCTAAACTCTCTTTTCTATTGGTAAATATGGTTGGTTCTGATTCTAATATTCTACATTTCAAGCCATATCCATGTTAATTTTTATGTGTACAAAACAACACACAAAGGTCAAACAAGAGAGAAGCAAATATTATTTAGATGTAGAATATTGCTTATGGCAGCTATCATAATGACAAGATGGTTTCTTCCAATCTGGAAGTAAATTTCTAGACAGAATACAAGCAGATAATGTATCACTGATGTATGTAACCCCAGACAGATGTTCAACTCTTATTGGCATGGAGTCTATGCATGGACGACATGGACTCATCAGCTTTGCCACATAAATTGTCAGTTTTTCCAATATATAGCTTATGCTTTATCATTATAGGTCAAGATTTCGTTGTTGGATATCTACTTTCAGGATGGAAACCCCTCAAGTCCCTTAGTCTTGTAGACAACAACTTTGTAAATATAAATACTTAGTTCCTTTCAACTATTTTTAATATGAGTAATGTAGTAAATTTGACTGTATATATGCATCTAGCATTGCACTTATCACATTGCTCATTTATGCTGAAGTTCATATCCTTCATGTCCACCTCATGAAATTGAGAAAGTCCATCCAAAACGACAATTGTTCCAAAAAATGCAACAAGAAGTTGCAAATCCTAACTCTTATCATATTAATCTCTGCCTTTTAGAGATGCCACTTTCTAGGCGCATATTCTAAAGCATGGCAATTATGCGAAAGGACCACCTTTTCCGTTCAAGGAGATTTTACCCCAGCACAACTCTGCAGACGGAAAGAGGACTTATGTCAGGCATGTGAAGCTTGCCTGCAATGGAAGTGGGCAGTGTACAAAGGAGGTCAGGCTATCATTTGGGGTCAGTGGCCTTCTAATCCATGGATAGTTTCTATATAGCCCTTCTGTTCTTCAATTTTTGTTTGTAATTTCTATTTGTTCTTGTGCTTTTGTGATGGGGCTTATTCTCCAAGTTTCATTTTGGGTTCTCGCCCTTTGTATATACTCGTCCCATAGCTCGATTGGGTCCCCATGGACGTAAAAAACCTATCTTATCTTATTTTATCTTATCAGCATGTATGTCTACTCAACTAGTGGATGAGGCTATTATGAATCAACAAATGCCAACCAAACAGCATTTCTAGAAACAAACATTAGGAGCTTCTGTAATTGGTGAAAGGGACTAATCTAGTGCAGACTATAAATTATGATGCAATGAGCATATTTTGGTCCACTCACCTGATTTTTTGTCATGTAAAATCTCTAAAGCATAGATGCAATAGATTGGCAAAAAATCTATGAAATACAGAGTGATATTGTGTATGATGCGGAACAAGAATGGTTTGCAGAAAAATGAACGTTGGTCGCAAAAAAAAGCACCTGGGAACCGTGCGAAAGCAAGTCCCGAGGGATGAGGTTGTTCTAGAGGTTGTTCTCCATGGACTTGGCTTTTCAATCATCCCCCTGTATTTTGATGTGACAGTATAGTAGCCTTAGATAGTATAATTAGTCAGACATACAATACTAGTTCTAGAATATGATTCAATAGATTGTTTTTCTAACAGTCACCATCTATGCATTTTGTGCTTTGACAGAATCGGCTCATTAAGAGTGTCACCTCATAACAATGGTTACTTAGCCTTGGGCCGATTCTCAAGAAACTTGGTCTCAGCAAACTTTGGAGCTCAACCTCTCTGTCATTGGGCTTTCTTTTTCCGATGTTTAGGCGGGCCAGTTCAACTTCAATCTCGAGATTGTAGTTTGGAGGTTCGCTGCATCCAATTAGCCATTCTTGAAAAAATAGTAGACAATGGAAAGATAAGATGGTTCTTGCAGAGAGCCAGAGACAAAAGCTTCCTGATTCAAATCAGGCTAAGAAGGTGGAGGATATGGACAAATATCTTCTGGCTTGAAGACAGGAGAGATCACGCGTGGAAGAATCTTAAGGACTTTATACTACCTTCGAAATAATAAAGGATCGTCAAAAAGCAGTAGCATTTTGCATGAATGTTTCAGAGGAGGGGTGGCTTCGGTCTGTGCGAATCGGGATAAACTAAAAAAGCTTCAAGATGATTACATAAAAGGAAGAGCAAATGATGGGGATTGGGCATGGAATACCTTGGAGTTGCTTCAGAAGATGGACAAAAATCTTTACAAGTTCATCATGGCCAAACAAGGGCATACAGAGAAAGGTTGTTGCAGGCTGAAGAATAACATATTTCAAAAGTCTATGGAGAAATTACTGAACAACGCGAAAAAATCTTGATCAATTTAGAAAGCCTTAAATGGAATCTAAAAGCTTCAGTGAAATTCATAAGAAGATAGATGGGAGAAGAAGTTCATCTTATAGAAAGACATCGCAAACAATTCAAGAATCAGTTGTCGAAGGGTACGACTCAAGTTCTGGAGGATATCACAAATTTTTTTTGAAGCCTATAGTTCACCTCAAGAAGGATACTAGGGCATCAGTGTGTTTGAATGACTTGTAAGGGGTCTTTTGGACCCATTTTCACACGTACATGTATGAGTTAGGGGGTTTTTTGCCATATATGGAAGGGGTCGAAATTGCCTTTCAAAAAATCATACATAGGGCTGTTTTTGGTCATCGCATATGGCATACCTCTCTTTGCATAAGGGCATCCCCTCGGCCTTTATGGTTCAACAAAGCATGATCAATACATTACAATTACAATACTTCTAGATAAATATGGTGACTTTTCTAATCTTTTTGACAAAATCCAGGCTTGCAAGCTTCCAGAGCACCATCGTATGATTGTATGCCTAATCAGATCCACTTCCTCTAATCCCGAGTTATTGGAGAGACACCAAGGTATTATTTCACAAAGATTGATCTCCTTGAAGCGTACATTCTTATTCGGACCCATGAGGTGATGAATGAAAGACAACTTTTTTTACTCGATATGGCCATCTCGAGTATATTGTTATGCCATTTGGGCATATCAATGCCCCAACAGTCTTCCAGCATATATGGTATGATGTATTCTGTAAGTTTCTGGACCTTTTTGTCATCCTCTATCTAAATGACATTGTCAATATCATGTTGATGGATTGCCCTGCAAGGTATACATAATCAACGACCTTTATATGCACTTGTGCATCCCAAGACCCAATGGTGTTAGTAGGTGGTTGGGCTTTTAATGATTGCAGCATGGTATGATTGTAGTCATCTTGTGTTATGGGAGGCTTTTCGGACAAGATTCTTACTAGATAGGTGGGGTCGATAAATTTCAGCTTGGGTAGTCAATTTTTTGCCAGCAATTCTGTAGCAACCGTAGGCTATTATATCTATTTGGATACGTGATGCGCATGTTAAGCCAGAGCAGTTTATTTCTTCCACCTATAGGTTGCTTTTGTATTGTGACCCTTTTCCTCTGTCCCAACTATGGGATCTTCAAGTTCCTCGACTACAATGGGAAAGCATTTGGATGTTATGGGATAAACTGCTTCACCCTAAAGTCTCAGTATTGCGACGACAAATTCTCTATAGATGTGTTTGGGAGAATGTATTAGTCCATAAGATGGATCCGAGAATTGCATATCTTTGTTCTCTCTATGGCCAAGGAGTTGAAACACTTGAACATTGCTTCTTCTTGTGTATTGCTTGGTCATGGTTGTTCACTCTTCTTAGTGCTTCATTCACCAGCTAGAAGATCCTACTTGCGTGTTATCCCCTTGCTTGGTCTAAGTTGCATTTGTGAGTGGCTATGTATTTTTGAAGGAGTAGAGAATTCTAATTAGTAGTTGCTTTATTGTGCTTTCAACACAAAATTATTAAAGCTTATCAGTGCTCGTCTGTAATTGATGAAATGAAAGTCATAATTTGGCAGCTCGTCTGTAATTTATGAAATGAAAGTCATAATTTGGCAGACGTATTTATAGTGTACTTCTCATGCATAGATCTTAGTTGGATTAGCTTATCCACTAAGGTTTTATTCATGCCTAAATAGCATGAATAACTCTAAATAGCAAGCCAAGTACCTATTCCACAAAGAAAGGAGTTCTTCTGCTGTTTACAGCAACAACCATAAAAAAGACGACAAAATGAAGCAACAAAATTGCAAACCCTATTTGTGAAATACGAAGTGCATGCTTTCTAAACCATAAACAACTTATAACAAATGGTCAAAACAATAATAAAATCTAAATTTCAAACTGCACAATAAAGTTTGCATAATTAGTTTCGTATTGCGGGAGGGTATTCTCGCAATGGTTGAAAATAAGATTTAGGTATACTATTGTATAGAAAAACATATACTTTAAGCAGTTTGAGCAGTTTGTTTTGGCTTAATGGTCTTCTTTCTATATGGAGTACTTTAGATGGGTTTTGTTGCAATGGTATAAGAAGAGAAAGTGATAGAACCAATTTTGGAAGGTATTGGGATTCAATCACGATGCCTCGGACAGTCCACTAGTGAAGCCACGAATACCCGACAGTTGCAAGCGCAGGCATACTGTTATCTTCCTTATGTATTTCACAAAATCTGGCCCCTCCGTGGGTTTGAATCCAACCCTTGTTCTTAAGAGTTTGATGAGACCTGTTTCAAGCCCACGCCACTACTTTTATGTCAGATTGTTTGTATTTGATGTTGTCCATTCTACAGACTCTCGCTAGGCCATTGCGACCTAGCGGCTCGAATCCTCCTACCTCGCTTGCTGGCCACCAGCTTCTGACCTGTGTGGCAGGCTTGTTTCATATACTTCTTTTTCATTGTTGCTTGCTTCGACAATGGGTCTCTAGCCAATTATTGATAGGAGGAAAAGACAATGATGTTTCTGCACCTTTGGGTTGTGCAAGAGTTTTAACATAATGCTGACCTTGGATATAAAAAATTCCATGGAATTTTCCATAAACTGAGGGGCCTGAATTAGCAGTAGAAACATTAACAATAAAAAAGGTGATACTAAGCAGACATGGACAAATAGCATTTTAAAAACACGTAAAGTACACCTACCCCACGTTCTGCTCCCATATATTGAATATGGTGCTGACACGTGGCATAGTTTCAAACCCGGAAAGTGTTGTAAAAATGGTGGTACTTAACTTTTTTATCAGAAAGTCTAGTAACAATTTTTTAAGGTTGAGTGAAATTTTACAGAATGCAAGGTAAAAGATACAGAATCAATAGTAACAAAATCAAAATCAATGGTAAAAACTTGCAGAATGCCAGTAAAAAGTTTTGTATTCAGCTTAAAGTTTCACAGTGACAAAACAAGTTTCTAAACGAGGTGCACCCTGGACTAGGACAGTCGACTGATTCGTCGATCCGATGACCCAGATCGTATGTTGAAGCCTCTGGGCTCCCTTCGTTTCGCTTATAGTCATTTATGATTGGAGGCGCCTATGATTTTTGAAATATGAAATACGATTTCGCCTAACGTTTTGAGGGAATATCAAACCTCTATATGGTTTTTCTTAAGATTTTAGAATATGAAACACGGGGGCTTGAACCTCTACCAAAATAACTCAATGTCCTAATAAGACTACTTTAACCACTGTACCCAGTGAGCTAATGTGATTATTTTTTGTCTTGAATCTATGTTTTTTTTATAACAACCCATTCAATTGTTTTAGGCATATATAGTCTATGGTTTCAGGATTTGTTTATTTTTACATCCATATCAAATCCCCCTGGAACCCCATGTTATTTTGCTACATACTCAGCATATCCAGAGAAGTACCACGATACAGTTGTTGAACGTACCACATCCTTCTTATACTCTCCCATCTCCTCCTCCCCGGATTCTTTCCACATATCAACCTCAAAATCCTCTTCATTATCTTCGTCTTCTAGAAGAACACGAATATTCAGGACAAAAGAAGGTGCTCCACAATCACTTATATTTGAAGCAACCATACCAGCTGATACACAGTTGAAACAAAACATGTGAATAGAAATAGAAGAACACCAAAACCCTATAATATCCTGCTATTACAACCTTACTACGTGCAGAGTCCTCAAGAACCTGGAAAACAAAGCAAATGTGAGTAAAAATAGAAAAAAACACTAAATAAGAATAAAACTAACAAATTACCTGCTGCACATTGGATATTCTCGACAAAAACTATAGAAAACACAACATCCACCCAAAGAAACTCGCTGAAACTCGCTCAGACCTACAGATCTCGAAAAATATGTTGAATCTGCTATTGAAATCAAGCATGCAAGCTATGTTCTTGTATTTCTTACCTCTGAACTGCAAAAAGAACACTTAGAGCAAGCAAGAAACTAGCAAGAAACAGAGGCGCTAGCTCCCAAACTCTGCAAAAATCTATGCTGCACTTTCCTAACACAAGAAAAATAGCAAATCAAGGTTGTTCTTTGCCAACGCCATCACTAATCCAGCAGACCTTCGTCATTGTAGAGAAAACCAAGGCGCTAAGTCGCCAGAATCCACTAAAAGCATATGGCACGCCTCCCTAACAAAGTAAAACACAAAAATGTTGCTTCTACTGCGCCAACACCATCGCAAATCCGACAGAGCCTCCCGCATTGCAAGGTGCGGAGAAAAAGAGTCTAACATATGAGCTATCAATATCTTTTATACCATAGCCACGTGGCAATGACATGGCAGAACGTGGCGTAGGTATATTCTACGTTAAGGTAAAGCCCTTTTAGTGGGCTTTCTGCATTGTCAAGTGGGCCTCCATGCTGACACGCATCGGCACCTTCGTCATTGTAGAGAAAACCAAAATAAAACAACTAAACTGAGGCGCTAAGTAGCCAGAATCCACTAAAAGCATATGGCACGCCTCCCTAACAAAGTAAAACACAAAAATGTTGCTTCTACTGCGCCAACGCCATCGCAAATCCGACAGAGCCTCCCGCATTGCAAGGCGCGGAGAAAAAGAGTATCAATATCTTTTATACCATAGCCACGTGGCAATGACATGGCAGAACGTGGCGTAGGTATACTCTACGTTAAGGTAAAGCCCTTTTAGTGGGCTTTCTCTTATACGAAGTCTTAGGTTCCAAATTTACCACATTATTTGCCTTGGCATTTTGGTTCATATGTTTTGGTGTTAGTATTTTTTACTCTCTTAATGACTTCTTGATACGTTGCCATGTAAAAATTTCTATCTCCAACAAGGATATGGCCCATAATCAATCTCAATATATGGACAATATCTGAATATGGCCAATCTGAATTCAACATATGCAGATAGATAATCCGCATCTGAATTAGATATTCCATTTTATAATGGACTTTAAACACGCAATTGTCCTACTTTAGGGATCCCTTGCTGAAATGGGAAAGAGTTAACAACTATAGGTCATTTTCAAGATCTGCAAATCTGTATATTACAACAAAAAGCATTCACAAAATTTATTGTTCTGACATAGCTCCATAACAAAAAGTCAGCAATATTTGTGTTTTAAAACATCCCTTTAAAAACTGGATTGGTGCGACAAATGCTTGGCCCATATTCTTCATATTCTGCTTTCGTATGGCAGGCCTGTACAAAAGTCAGAATCTAAATTTATGAACTCTTCATGATTATAAACAATAAGGTAACTGACACATCATACTGTGTAAAATTCGGGTGTTGATGCTAGCACTGATCCACCAAACCAAACTGCGTATCGCTGCATTGGATGACCTACAACATTAACGTCAACTGCCTGCAGAAGGAAAAAGTCAATACCCAGACTGTCCAGCACGTAAATAGCCTAAATCAGACCACACATATAATAACCCTTTACCTTGATTTCCTCACCATACCGAGCTGTTGAAGCTGCAAGACGAGCATCAACAGTTTTTTTTATATCACGTTGAAGCCTCCTTTGAAAGTCCTTGAACATTGTTGAGCCACCTGAGAGGACAATATTCTGCAAGTGACCAGAAAACCGTGTAACTTCTTACTAGATAAGAAAAGCTTCAAATTTTCACTGCTACTACATCCCAGATATGGGGCTTATAAAAAAAGAACCAACCTTGTACAAAGCACGTCTTGTGTCTATTGGTGATGCTTGTATGCATTTATCTACAACGTCCGGGAGAGGGACAGTAAAGTCACTGCTATAAATCTCTGGAGAGAAGAACACCTATGAAAAGAAAAAAAAAGAAAAAAAGAGAGTGAAAATTTGACTGCCAACAATTGTTGATTCCGTTCAAAGTTTCACAGCTATGTTACAACAGAAAGCAGCCACTAAGGCAGTATGAAACGGTCTGCCTTTCATGTCAAACATAAGAAAGGTCCACACTCAAACCTCTGGTGCAAGGAAACGCTCATATCCAATCTCACAAGTATATGCTTGCCCTGTTTTGGAATTTGTGCCCGGCCACTGCTTTATATACTTTGCAGGCTCCTTATCATGCTTGTTAAACTCCTGCATTTGTGCACATAAATTGAAATTTACTGCAGGGCGCAAAAGGGAAAATGTTGCTAAAAAATTAACACATTCATTTTGATTAAATTGAATGGACCTTGGGTAGGACTGTAAATAGCCAAATAAGGACAAAGAAATAGCCTACCTTGACAATGTCAGCACAAGTGTAACCATACGTTTCCTTGACTTTTCGTGCCACTTCAAATGAATCCTCAGGTGGTACAGGCTCACCTCGTTCCTAAACACATCTGGCAAAGATCAACATGCACCCCAGGTATGCCATAGTGAAAAATAAGATGAGAAAGGCTCTTCATTACTCGCATAAGCTGTTGCACAAAGGTTGTTAAGTCACGTCCTGCAATTGGAATAGATTTGATGCTGCTCCCCATTACATAGCCATCTGCAACTGGTACGACATGTGTTACTCCATCTCCAGCATCTACAACCACCCCAGTCATTTCACACTGCCAGAGATGGCCTACATACAATCAGAAATAAAGATTGCATCAAGGCCCTTCAGCTGTACAGTATCATAAATACAACCAGGATCCCAATGTCCGTAAGTTATCATCATCTATCATGCAGAAACAGGCAATTACCTTCGATGTTGTATATCCAGCGGCAAGTGCAAGTACTGCCTGAACAGCAATGTACAAACCAGGCACGTTAAAAGTTTCAAACATGATTTCTCCTGTATATTCTCTGCTTTCGGGTGCAGTAAGTGGACTCTCTGTTAACAGGAAGTAGTGGTCCTCTGGGTCACATCTCAGGTAATTAAAGATACACTGTTGCCAAAATCGTTCCATTGTATCCCAATTCTCAACCTGCAATGACAACGTCCAGATCAAAAATTAACAGATACTTCCTACTTGTATTAAAAACAAAGAGAGGACACAAAACCTGGCCATGTCTGATGGGATAACTAAGTGTATATGCACTTGCTTGCGCACGTGCCAAAGCTTCATCACCAATGTAGAAATCAAGATCAGCCATCACGCCTGCGCTATGATATGCCAACCATCCTCCCTTATTCTGTGCTGCAGACTGGCCCAGAAAAGATTCATTGACTGCGACAACAGTTGGAATTATAAAGGATGGTTCCACATTTCCAGCAAAACCCATCTTCGTATACCTATGTTCAAGTGAAAAATACAGCCATTGATAAATTCTCTACGGTAAACCAATATATAAGGTTTTCCTTGCAGACATGCTGGAAAAAGCAGGAATGACGCGTTTGAAATGGGAGCTTGGAGCTAACTAAACCTTACTTGACATTGGTACTGGAATACAACCGGATCTATGCCCTATTCTCAGAAAGAAAAATGCATGGAGAGGAAAATGCGAACACATACCCAGTTCCATTATCGATAACAACGGAAGGACGCGATGTAGCGTCCATAGCTGCCGTAACCAAAGCCGTGCGGCAGCGCCGGGAACTTAGAGCTTAAGGCAGATTCTGGGACAGTTCTAAATCTCAGAATTACTTTACACCTCGCCATTACGCAGAATAAATGGGTTGGAAGAGGTGGATCGATAGAATATTATTTGGATTATGCTAGTTGAACGGTTGAGATTAGAAATCTCGTGCAGTAGACAGCTGAGGTTGAAATTTTGTGTGCATTATTTCCGTGGACGTTAAAAGGTTTATCTTATCTTATTATTTGAAGTTTCTGGTTCATACGGTTGCCGCTGGTTGTTGCAACACGGTGTTAGAGGACCATCCGACTGTCAAGTGCGAAGATCTTAGGGGTTGGTCTCTTGCCGACATACCAATATGGAATCGCTATGACAGAATGGCGAAGCAGAGGATGGGGTCGTGGGCTGCTAATGCCAGCCTCTATGGCTGAAACCCCTGCAAGGATCGGATGTGGGTAAGGTTTAGGTAACAGGGGTAGGATTCAGCAATGGGGTAGAGGCAAATGCATCAAGAAGGTGTGATGCTAGATAAGAAAGATTTTGATAATCATTCTAGTGTATTTGAGTGATGTTACTAGTCTTGTTAACCAGAGTGACATTGGGATCAGAGCTCTGTCATTGCTTTTTGCCTCACATTTCTACTTCAATTTGCGGATGAGTGTGCAATGTGTGCTCGCACAATATACTATACAAATACTGATGAAAAGGTAAGCATGATTCTAATTATATTTATTCTGAGCATGCCTCAGCAACCATACCTCTAAGTCTAATATTTGCATGTTTCACAAGTGCACGCATGACTAACAAGACAGTAAGCCCAAAATAGTGTTGGAGAGAGAGGGTAATTCTGGCAGACCCCTATACTGATGTCGAATGGTTGGCCTATTGGCTACAACTTGCTTTAGCATGGCTCATATAGCCTGTTCAGTGCACTCTACAGATCCGCACGTCCCCCCAGCTGTCGCAACCTTGCCCACAGCTTTTCCCAAGGTACAGAGTCAAAAGCTTAGCAAAGACAATGAAGCAACAATATAGGTCTTGCCAACGATTCCCGTTGTCTTTAACCAGAGTCTGCAACGTGAAGATATGATCAATAGTTGAGTGTCAGGGCCTGAATCCCACCTGCATAAGGGCATGTCCCTCTGGTGTCTCTGCCCAGCCCATCAACTGCTACTCAAGAAACTCGACTAGCAATTTTGCAAATACCAAACTGACTATAATTGTTAATGGTTGGGTGTGCAGGTCATCTGCCTTGTAGATGGAAACAACTCTGCTAGTGGGCCCTTGTGTGGGGGGGAGGGGGGACCTTTCTTTAATGCAGTGTTCAACAAGACAATTAGGACCGGTACTATGAATGATCCTGCCTACTTGAGCAACTCTGCCTGTATGCCACCTAAGTCTTCTGCATTCCCATTGGCAAGACGTTGTAAGCCCTCGACAGCATTTGCCTCTGTGATTTCCAGCACTGGACCTTGCTGCGAGGGTATTGTTGCTCGTGCACCTTGACACAAGGAGCCCAAAAGTGAACTGCTATAATTAACCAGTATTAAATCACCTAAAAAACATGGTATACATAGTTTTTTTACTTACGAATTTTTTTGATGGAAGAATTCAATAGTGGTTTGTTAAAACTGTAGCGGTTTTGTAACATGCTTATTAATGCTAGCTAGTATTGCTATAATGGTTTGTTAAAACTAGTTGTGGTTTATGCAATACTTTTGCACATGCCGTATACAAGAATTTGTCGTGGCGGCAGTCGCCGCCACTAATTTGTTCTTTTTAGTGGGTGCTTATGTAATGGGACCTGATAGCACTTCCAAAAATATATTGTTCTTAACCTTATGTGACACTTTAAAATTGAGATATTCCTCCATACTTGATATGTGTAGCAAGAAAGATAAACTACTCTAGCTTTTCAAATGTGTAGGAAGAGAGATACTTTTGATAAACTAATATAGCATTTGTGATATTATCTCTTTTAAGAATCTAATTCCTATATGTGTCAGTATGCAAAGTTAAACAACAAAGTAGAGCAACAAATAAATAAATTTCAAGAGCAACAACTAGAAAGACAAATTTTATACGAGAATTGTAAACGATATTTTACTAATTCCATTGCTTCCAATAGAGAAATGAATTAGAAGAGCAAACATATTAATTGTACATGATATTTCACTAATTAAATTGCAGCAAAGGATACATTTATATAATGCAGCATGGCTGATTCTAGTGAAGTTAATCACTCGATGAGATTTGCTTAGAGAAAGACACAAACGGGAGTTCATAACGACACTGAAACATCTATTTGTGGAGTTTATTTGGCGATGGCAATGGAAGCGGCTCCTTTGCTTACTGTCACCCAAAGAGCACAGAAGCAGCTAGAGGACTCCGTAGTTGAGATTTTTCGTGATTTTGCGGAATCTGGAAAGGCTGGTCGTGCTGTAAGGTGCATGCCCTGAGCTCATTTTATCTCTCTGTGCATTTCTCAATTTTACAAAGGCAACAGACATAATATCTACATCAATGCAAAGATGAAAGGAAATAGATGCAGAATAGGTGCTTGGGACACACGAAGCACAAACTATTTAAACTCCTCAAAGAAGAAAAAATTGCATCAGCTGGTTTTTCTGCGGCTATAAATCTCATTTTACAGTTAAGACGGTTTCTGGCATGCATCATATTTACGCGCAGTCCATTAGAGTCACAAGAAGACTATTCTGAGCAGAAAAAAGACATAATCTTACATTATTATTCAGGAGGCAAAGTTAAATTGGTATTTGGCAAATCGCTGCCTCTTCTTGCTTTGAATTCTGGCTACGTTGACCGAAATTGGTTCCTGCGCTTTATGCTCCTTATCTGGTGAAAGTTAGCAGAAAATTCCTACAAATTCAGAAATGGATCAACAAAGAAATAATCTAAGCTGAATCAGAATTGCCCAGTAGTGAGTGCAGTAGATACCGGAATGTGGGCTTTGGCAAGCCGATTCAACTCTTCACTTTCAACATGGCTTATTATGTGCCAGTCATGCCAGAGCTACTATGCACAAAAGGGGGCCGATATCTTATCCAAGCAAATCTGCTGCCCTGATGTGCGTCGATCAATTGCCTGTGATGATCCAAGCTGCAGAAGAGTGACCCATGCAAGCTGTTTCAGAGCTTAGTACGTCCAACTCATCAACGCCCAATTTGCCAGAGTTGGGCTCTATTTCGCCCAATTCATCAATACACGAATTCTGTTTAATATGAATCATTCCTTCAAGTAAGTATAACTCTCTAAATTCTTGAGATCGCAGATCATTTTTATTCCTTAAAACATCATATCAAACTTATCTGATAATCGAACTCCTTAAATTAGATGACTAAATCTTCGGGAAGAACATCATACCACACTTATCTGAGAATGGAACTCCTTGATTTAGATGAGTAAATTTTCGGGAAAGGCATAAATTCGTAACCTGCACAGCTTTTCGGGAAAGGCATAAATTCGTAACCTGCTCGCGGTCTGTAGCAACTCGAAAAGCCCAGCAGTAGAGGACTAAAACCTGTACGTCGTCCTCCTTTTCTTAAACCAGAATACGTTTTTAATTTCTCAATCTGATTGCTTAATCCGCACTTAGTTCTTCTTGACTCTGTTTATCCCAAAAGCTCCATGCAAATAAGCGCCCACGATCTAAACTTCTTATGTGCCCTGCCCTCCCTCTTTTATATGAGGCAAAGGAGAATCCTACAGGATTCCGGAACCTGTCTTTGAAGCTTCTAGCAGCTTCTACAGCATGCAAAGAAACATCCAGCACACACTGCATCCTTCTAAAAATTTTAAGAGCTTACACGTGTATAAATCTAACCACTAAATTTTTTTAACCACCTAGGCCTAGCTACGTTTAAGCTGCCCCCTTATCCTCCATATTACAATTATATATTAGAGATAAAGCAACTGGAACAATGACATTGGAAGAAAAATATAAAACAACCCAGAGGAAAAGGCCAACATCATAGCTAAATATAGCAATGCGGTGCAGATCATTAAACTGAGCAGAGAGAATAGAAAGTGGCACCAAAGGAGCGAAAAACTAACGTGGAGCAAAAGGGGCAAAAAGTACAAAACAAATCAAAGTAAACGAAAAATGGATGGCACAAACATTAGAGCGGATTTGGGGTCTCAAAATGGCTCATATCTTGGGTTAAAGATTTCCACGTCAGATTCGCCACGACCAATCAGGTTTGCGCCTCTTTTACGAAAGTCAGTATTAGTTGGCAGGTAGAAGGATGAGCAGGCTTACTTGGCATCCACATGGCGTATTTTCATAGGGGATGCCTGCGCTTTTGTTGCAACCATATTAATGGCCTGTATTTTTCGGGAATCACTTCGCTGCCCAAAATAATGGTGACTTTGACCGCTTGTCAGCGTCACCAACTCCCTTGTCAAATTTTGGCGCCAAACGTCTGTACTGTCACTACGGCGCCTCTATGTGCATCCTCTCCACCTTCACTCCTCATCTGCAATCCATGTCTCCTATAATTTCTGTATTCTTGCCACATTTACAGAACTCCCAAGTGAAGAAGTGGGAGGTTTTGTCTCAATAGGTTCGTGGGTGAGTATGCTGCCATCAACGAGGGGCGAGCATAGAGTTAAGCGACAAAGGCGATCAGACGTGCGGACACATTGGATAGGTAGGATAAAAGAGTTCAAGTTGAATTCTAGCGGCCGGAAAGTGGAAAGTATAACAATGCGACATGTATATACCCCTTCTGATATGGCCAAAGAGTTAATCTCCACCAAAAACAGCTTCCCAAAATTGCCCTCAAATGGTAACTACCTTAATCAGATCACACGACGCGAAGCTGTCTGTCAGCTATTTAAGTGCGTAGAAACAGTTTCATGTCGTGTGATCTCCTTATCTTTTCATTTCTTTCGTTGACACGTGTTTACAAACAAATTTATTGTGCAGGTTTATGTTTATCAGACGTCGTGGATGTTGTTCCAGCCGAAAGCATTAGTGTATGGATGCCGTGACCTTGCGGGGTATAGGTATTTGGTTTTACAGACATGATTACAACGTAAAGTCAGGAAACCGAGCTTGAGGCCGGTTGAATTTTCCCCTTTAGGTGAACTTTGTAAGCCACAGACTAATGAGAACAATGTAATTGCAATGAAAAAATGCCTGACTGACGAGGTGCAAGCGGGAATGTCTAAAAACTGAGGCGTGAGGATGAGTTTCAAAATCTTCACATCGTTTGAGGTATTTGCTAACATATTCCAAATGGCGCAGGAAGTTCGAAAAGCTCCGAAGACATATACGTGCTTTCTCCCCCCTGCTGATTTTGTGGATGGCTTATTTTTTGTTCCGACCTGGGATGTTCGATTCCACGAATCATCCGGTCAACTAACAGAGTGCCGCGCAGTTAAGTCCTCCTTTAAGTTCAGATACTTTCTTCCAAAACAATATTTATACGTGAATTGTCAACTAGAACGAAGGAAACAGAAAAAGAGAGGCTGCACAACTTTTTAGAAGCCGTTTGAGGACCATAGCAGACACTCCGATGCGGTAGATATTCGAGTATGGCGAGGGGAGGAAGTCATTTATACAGCCACCATGGAAATCGAATGACCATTATCAGAGCTAAGAGTGCTAATGGAGACAGAGGCGATTGCTAACGACTTGCATTATTTCATTGATGGCATTAGGTTTGGCTACAGACAAGAGGGAAATGTAAAGTTTAGTGAGTTCGCGATCAACAAGAAATTGTGTATCGCCTAGCGCTTTGAATCTCGGTTCTTTATTTGTGTTGTTGTTCGATGTTTTTTTAGGGTTCCGTATTTTGTCCGATATTTTTTTAGGGTTCCGTACAATTATTTAAAAAAGTTACCATTATATTTTACTTTTAACTTCTATTTATCTCTTGCTAGTTGTCTATTTTTGTCAGTGTTCGTAGTATAAAGCGCCATCCGCTGAGAAGCCATGGCTAGAACTAAGCAAACCGCAAGGATCCATCCAGGTGGTGTAAGGCCAGATGATTACATTAGTCTGCCTCCTTCATCCACATCTGAATCTGAAGTCTCTGATATAGATTCTCCTCCTCCGACCATGCCTAACAGAAGCTGCGGAAAAGAACTCCACATGACAGACAGTGGGAGAAGCAGTTCGGCAGTAAGTAGAGAGGTGCACTCCGGTTCGGAGACGGAGGATGAAAATGTGAGAGATCGTCGAGCAGAATATGATATCAGATTAATTATTGGGCAGCCGCCTCTTCTTGCTCTTCCTGCTCCTCCTGTGGATGCGCCAGGACCTTCAAATCAAAGGAGGAGGCCCAACGTCAGAAAGGGGAAGGCGACCAGAAATGTGAGGAGACGGCCGGAAGAGTCGGCCGAGCAACATCCGGCAAATGCTGAGGTGGGTGAGGGTAGTGGCCGGAAGCGGAAGACGAAGCCTGGCATTAAAGCGCTTTGCGAGATTAAGAAGTATCAGAAGAGCACTAAGATGGTCATTCCACGGCTCCCATTTGCGCGGCTCGTGAAAGAGATTCTGCAAGAATGTGGTGCGATGCATCATACCAGTTACAGAATTCAAGCAACTGCCTTAAATGCTCTTCAAATGGCTTCAGAAGCAGTTGGTGTCGGTCTGTTCGAGGACTCGCAGCTTGCAACAATACATGCCAAGCGGGTGACTGTCATGCCCAAGGACATGCGCCTGATCTTACGCATAAGGGATCCTGAGTACTATTGTGACGTTCCACGTATTTATACGGTCCACGTCACGTATTTATACGGGACACGTACAAATACACGCACGTCACCCTCTATAAATGTACGCCACCATGGGGGTATTGGAATAGGGGGGTTACTCTAAAAAGGATTAAATTAGCTATGCTAATTTAACACATTAAATATAATAACCTATAACTTAGGAAATTAAGACTAAATAGAATTAATTAGGCTAATTACTGTTTGGGAAGGCGCCACCTGCCCCAATCGATTGGCCAAGCATGGGGGTTTCCAAGTTAGGCTGTCAACCTGATCCCAATCCCTGTGTTGACTCCCCCAATTCGGCCAAAGAAGGAGCAGGAGCTGAGCGCCATCATACCCCGTCGAGCAAGTCGAACCTCGTGAAGCAAAAGGCTGAATCCTCAAAGTCCCAAGAGATGGAAGCGCCCCATGGTAACGAGTCCAGCCAGAACTCAGGTGGGTGGCTAGGATAGCCGTGAATTCTAGATAACGCCCTATTGGGCCTTGGTTGTGTTCAGATCTCTCTGTTCTCTTTGTGTTCAATCATAGAAACTAACCCTTGATTGTTAAAGAAAGTTCTCTTTTATTCGATTCTGTTCTTACTCAAAAGGATGGATTGTTAGTTCTTTGTTTAATCTTACTCAAATGAGGGGGATTACGGGGGGTAGAGACCTCTGAACCGTGTATTGTAGTATGCTCCTAGATAGCCTCAGAGAGTCCCATTAGTTGCGGCAGTGCACAAGAGCCCACCGGGTCCTAGATGCTATGGTCCGCTTAGCACGAGACAAGGAACACAAGGTGAAGTGGGGGTGGGGTCTTGCACGAACATACAAGGCTCCTGAGAGACTCCTACAAAGGAGCTAGGCCCGATGGCCGGTCCACGAGGGGGCGGTATGGGTCCGACACTCCCCGGTGTAGAGGTGTGACCCGTGATGGGGCACCTTGCACTTTGAGTAGATTTAGGGTGAGTAAGTCTGCACGGATGCGGGGTCGCTGATGCGGCGATTCTCTAGCTCACCCATGGAACCACCGTGGATTCGGAAGGGGACGCCCCCCGCCTTCCTCATCTGGACCGGTGTGTCATGAACCCGAGTAGGCTCAGAGGGTGATACCCCTGAGCTTGCATCTCCCTGGAAGGCTATAGCGAAAGCCATAGCATGAATTGACCCATCCGCAAAGTGTGCAATGGGAGGGGCGGATGGAGTGGACAACCCTAGCCGATGTTCTATGCCACCTAACGCCATGCCAAGACTTCGGTCTGCCGATCTCTTGAGGCCCGGTTCGCCAACGATCCTCATTGAGTCCGAAAGCCGGTAGAACCCGGGTTTGGGCGTTTTCTTAGGTTTAGATACATATTCTATGCATGGTATTTGATGGATGCCCACCCTTCGTGGTGGTTATTTATGTATATTTGTGCCGTGGTGCTAACCCTTGTATTCATGCTTCCGCGACGTAGGAGTCCCATTGAAGGCGTGGGCGAATGACCCCTTCAGAAACCTTCTTTCGGGCATCATTTCATAGATGACCAAACAGACGGAGGGCCCCGCCATGGTGGGATGATCGCCATGGGAGGGAAAGTCCTCGCATGTATACCTACGAGGGTCGGTCGATATATTCCGGGAGCGCCACAAGGTATCGAGCCATGATTTCGCTGCTCGAATTCATAGCACCGCCAAACACTAACTCGTAGTACCCACGGTAGTTAGGAGGAGGCTAAGTCAATGTGTCGTTAGTTCTCTTTGATGTTTGGCTTGATGTTAGGTTAAGTTGAGAAATTGTAGCTTTGAAGTGGAGGGCCCAAGATTGGAGGCCTAACAGGTGTCAGTGGGTAGCTCAAATGACGAAGAGGGTGGTTCCATTGGATCTAAGGCATCGAATTACCTTAGAACAGTCCAACTCTAGGCTTAAAATGGTCAAGGGCAGGCCCAAAACAAACTTCGGTACCGCCTTTTTTGTCGCTTTGTAGTCAAGGTAGAAGAGCCAGAAATGCTGTCGGCGCCCGACCCGTCAGACCCGAGTCAACGCGGGCCCGCCAGGTCAACTCGGGCGCCGCTTGCTTTTCGACGACTCCCAGTCGAGGCTTTAAGCACGATAATGCAACCGGGCGCCGACCAGATGTTGCGCGTATTTCCGCCGTATAATTTTTTTAATAATAAAATTTCGAAGTTAATAAGAAAAAAATTTTGAAATTTTAAAAGTTAACTGACCGTTTAACAAACCATTTCTTGTCATTTGCTTTTGCTTCCGCGCCTCCAACCGCCTGAACCGCCATCTGCCATCGCCATCAAACCTGACCTTGTTCTTCCGCCCTTGTGCCTTGCGAATCCTAGCGCCCCCTTCGCCATCTCCTTCGCCGCCAGCGCCTCACTATCTGCCTTCTTCCACCGTAACGCTGCTATGGCCATCACCAAGAGCGCCCCGGATCCATCTACCTTGAGCATCGTGGAGATCTACGCCATGATTGCCAAGCACATGGCTACCGACCCAGCTTTCATTGACATATTGCTGGATGAGCTGGTGAACAGGTTTGAGAACAACGATAGGATTCCATATCCTATCTATCACTTCTCAGAGCCATTCTTGATCCGGCTGAACCTTCGCCAGCTCTCCTACACTATTGTTGAGCAACCTGACATGGTTATGATGCTCATCAAATTCTATCCTCCCGAGCAAGAGGGCCATACGGAGGAGGAAGATATTAGGGCAGAGGCTGACCGTGTCAGGGGTTTGGCCAGGGAAGATGATCACCGGGAGATTGAGCGGGCAGATACGGCAGCCAGGGGAAAGGAGTACAGGTACCTCGGGGACGGCTTTGCCGTCATTGATGGCAGGGCCATTGAGATTCCCCCATACCGCTGGCATGAGGGTTCCAACAGTTTTGTATGGGGAGAAATCCCCGATATCAGTATAGAATATCTGACCACTATTCAGATAGATATGGGTCTGCGGCCACAACGGTACCAAGCTGAACTTAATCGCCATGCCGCAGCCCAGCTTTTTGCTCAGATCCAAGAAGATCTGAGGAGAGCCCGGGAAGAACGGGAGAAGCTTGAGCAGGATGAGCGGGACCGGCAAGACCAGCGGGACCACCAAGAGGGAGGTGCATCTGGGAGTGGGTCGGGCCCAAAACCGACGCATCAGACTGTTAAGCACCGGAGGAAGGGTCTAGCCCATAAGACCGGCAGCCAGTACAAAGAGAAACTAAGGACTGTCGGGGCTTTTGGGAAGAAGACAAGCTCCGACCGGAGGCAAAGAACGGTGGACAACTCCCCGACCGTTCTTGTAAGACGGTGCCAAGACCAACGGGCCACCAGAAGCCCGGGCACGGCCGAAGCCTCACCGGCATCGCCAGGCAGACCGGGCCTTGCATGAAATCCGCAAGTTCCGTGGTCTACCGAAGCTTCGATCGGGAAGCTACCCTTCCGGGAGGCCGGGTAATGAGATCGCGCACAGCTTCAAGACCGATCTCCGCTTTCCGCACCTTTTGCCATTTTGGCGCCCAAGAGGTCTGAAGCCTACTTGGTGGCACTTTTTGGTGACGCCAATCTTTGCGCTATCCACGCCAAGAGGGTCACCATAATGCCTAAGGATCTAGCCCTCGCCCGCAGGATACGGGGGGAGCATCCTTAGCTTACTTGCGGGAGTCCGCATTTGTAAATATTTTCTTGTGATATTTAATAGAGAAACTTTTATTTTGAATTAAAAGTTTAATGGTTTTATGTTAAAAATAAAATAAAATGCTGATGTCAGCCTCAATAAAAGGGTTTAAAAGGGGACTTTAAAAGTTATTTCAAACGTTTCTTCTCCTCTCTCCTCCCTTCTAGCGCCATGGTCGCCGGCCTTCTTGCCACCGGTACCATGATGGAGAGAAATGGGATTCGCAAGTCCCTTTTCGACGACTGCCGCAGCCTTTGCTATGCCAACGATAGACCTCCTTGCCAATATGCGCAGCAAGATCCTGATTACGGGATTCCTTGACTTCTACATGGAGGAAATGCTTCCTCTGTATTCCTCTTGGGGGATCCTCCCCACCAGTATTTGGCGCGGAGGTAGTCCCACAGATGTTAGGGCGGGACACACACGCTTATGACGCCTTGAAGGGGAAGTCTGATGGGGTAAGCACTTGCCGGTGGTCCAACATCGTGGGCCAGCAATATCTGGAAGTTACTTTAAGCCCTAGCCATCCTCATGGACCAATACGTTGAGGATGAAACCTTGCCTCAGAGAAGGGCAAGTCAGCCAGAGTCTTTCGAGGAGGGGATGATGAGCACATAGGTATGGGCTTACTTTTGCCCGTTGAGGCGAAATAGCTGGAGGAGTTACCATCACGGCCGTGAACAAGCTATAGGCTTGTCGATTAGACGGCCTCCCAGTTATCTATCACCAAGGGCAAGAATACCTTCTCTTGGATGATATTATCTGGACGTATCACATGGTGGCCGGATTTCGACGCAAGCGCAAAGACCATATACTCTACGAGCTTGCGGAGTATTGTATGGATGATTTTATCGACTTCACTTCTACCGAGCTTCCTCCAGAGGTGCACCAGCTGCTTCAGTTCCGCCAGGAGACCATAGAGCCGGCCGAGACTTTACTACGTCTTCGGGACTTTGTGATGCAGGAGCCGGCTTCGCAGCCTTCACCCGATGCTTTCACGGCTATGGGACCTCACGTCCCAAACATCAATATGGTTGAGGTTCCCTCTGACTCAGATGATGAGGGAGAGGATTTATATCATAATCCTGCGCATAAGGAGGAGCAACAGGAGCTTAAAGAGGAAGAAGTCCCCATGGACTTGGATAAGGAAGTGGCTACATCCGAGACCCCGCAAGGGAAGGTGCTGGGTAACCACCTCACCCGTTTCTTTTTGTCAGCCTTCCGACACGGGCAGGTCCTTTTCATAGCCCGAGATCTAGGGCCAGAGGCTGAAACTTCTTGGTGGGCCCTCCGCGTTCCTCTACACCGGCCGGCCACAAGAAAGTTCCCTATCGTGACGCTTACTTATGTACTGCATTTACGGGATCTCGCCTCGACGCCTTGGGTCGATATTGCACCTTGATGGGCATGAAGCTCCTCACGCCGCCCCATTGGCCGTTGCCTATCCACCGGGAGGTTGCATCCGCATGCGGCTGCCACGGTAGACCCCGGGGGTAGCGCTTATCGCGACAATCGAGCCTCCACCACCTCCTAGGACCACGGATGAAGAGGCAGGACCTAGCTCCTAGACTAAATATGCTACGCAATTTTTCTTATGTACATATATATGCGTGTCAATATGAGATTTTGGATCGGCAAATGTTTTAGCCATATTGAAAAAACGGTGTACCTTACTTACTTGTTAAATACAATACCGTCTTGATAAGTATAAATGAATTGTTCTTTTTGTGCATTAAAGTTTAGAATATAGTGGAATTACAAAATGTTCTCTATTCATTCCAACTATGTTGCAGAGGAGACTATTTGGGAATATGAGGAGAGGATTACCGATATGGTTAGGAGGGACGACCCCGGACCACCAGACCAGGACTATGGCCAGAGATATGGTGAATACCCAGAGTGGGATGAAGGCTATGAGATCGAACCACTGCCACCAGGGGAACCCTATGATCCTGACAAAGGACTGGAGATAGTTAACATCCTCAGGGACCGAGCTTTCAAGGATCTGAAGATGACCTTGTGCCGTACCTGGGACTATTGGAACATGAGCAGGCACGAAGCTTTCGAGGACGCCAACGACCACCTTTGGCAACTCTTCTATGCTATGCGAAGGCTTTTCAATCTTCTCGTTATCAGCCCAACGTGGGAATACCAACCAGTGATTGTCCAAGCCTGGGCACGCTATAAACTCGTTCGAGCTGTACGGGAGAGTACCCGCTACGCCATCCTATACCCCTTCGCGAACCCCTAGGCTTGGTCTCTTCCGTTATGTTTTCTTTGTTGCTGTTACGCTGTGTGCGAGTAGAACTTTAAAAGCTTCCACTGTATCATACCTACTTTTGTACCAACCCATGTAACAATCAACTTGTCATTGTACTCAACTTGGAAAAAAATAAAATATTATTTTCTGTTTGTATACTTTTTTTTGTCTCTATCAGCAAATGTATCTTAAAGGAATTGTACATTACTGTAAATCTGCTTATATATTTATGAATGCTCGCTATAGACGGTGTACGTAACGCCGCTTGGCAAACACCCTCCAACGCCAGTAGGCTGACACCTGAACAAGAATTGATGTTAATGAAAAGGCAACTCGGCGAATTACAGGCCTATGTATTGCACACCAATCCACCGCAACAAACCCAGGAGGACGGACCAGAATTACCTCCGCGACCAATGAGTCCACCTGCACAACAGCCATCTCCCCCTAGCACTAGCCCTGTACCTGTACTAAGGAGGCCTCATGCTAAGCGTCACCGAAGTTCCTCTAAGGATAGCGCCACTTCCACACACTCAACCACTTCGGTGTCTTCTGGGTCATCGCTATCAGTCAGTGACCATGCAAAGCGTAAGGATAAGGAATACCGTAAAACCGTTGATACAGCCATAACTAGTATATGGAAGAACAGGAAGCTAGCTCAGTTTGATGGGAAATCCAGAGGCGGCTTCAATGCAGAATCCTGGTTGGACGAGATGAAGGAGTTTGGAAAATCCTATGGAATGACAGAGAAGGACACAGGAAAGGTTGCTACCACCAACCTTACCGGAGCTGCCCGTATTTGGTGGAAGGGTTATGCCAGAGCTAAGCACCTGGACAGGAGCAGGTGCAAGTTCAAAAAGTTCGCTAAGGCTTCTAAATCGCATTATGTGCCCCGTGCGCACAAATGCCAACAGATCCAGACCTTTTACAGGTTAGAACAGAAGGGCATGTCCGTTCAGGCCTACACTGATGAATTCATGCGATTGAGGTTGTATGTACCAGGAATGAATGAAAAGAGGGCAGTAGAGGGCTACATTGAAGGGTTGGCCCCATCCATTAAACGCATGGTTAAGGCCATAGACCCAAAATCAGTAGCAGAAGCGGAAGCTAAGGCGTTAAGCCTCGAGGAGGACACGCCAAGGAACCAGTATCCGCGACCTGCTCCTTATTCGCAGCCACGGCCGTCCACACCTTACAAACCCCGTTCGCCAAGTCCGGGGCCTTCTCAGCAGAACTCTTACAGCCGCCAGGAGAAGAAAGTCACCTTTAGCACGCCAGATAAGCAGAACAATGCCGGTAAGGAAGTTCGGAACCTCTTACAGTCCATTCCTAAAGAGGCGGAACAGCCTCACCGAGATAAGGCATGCTACAGTGTATGAGGCCCGGACACTTCATGCACTGTTCTTTTACGCCACGCCAGACGCCTAACTTGCCATGGCCGAATCTTTGATTGGGAAGATCCGAGTCCAATCACCCCGCCGAGGACGAGGCTCCCGAGTACATTCACGGGTAAGTCTCATATTCTTGCCACTATAGAAACCGGCAACGCTGAAAGTCAGCCCCTCATTATCTCTACAATAGGCCAAGTAGACAAGAAGCCTTTCATAATTTTGATGGATACGGGTAGTAATGCATAATTTTGCTTCCCCTAGAATGGCCCGTATTACAAACTGAAACATTGAGATCCCGACCTAAGCCGATTCACGCTTAGCCGCTGGTAAGATCGACACACTCATGGCCACCGCATTAACCTTAAAAATGCGTTCTTGCGGCACCGGTTGCCTTGGGTGCCGAAGTTAATGGACATTGGCAAATATGATCTTATTGTTGGTATGGAGTTTTGGCATCTGCGAAGGCCAACATAGATCGGCGAGAAACGAGGTTACCTTCAACGCCGCTAATGGAGCACGCGTGACAATAAAAGGTGATCCATTCCACTCGCTATCCAAATCTATGTCAATCAAGCAGCTTAGGAAAAAGCTATAATGCCAGGATGAACTCCTTTGCCTCATTACATTTGCCTCCATTGAGTCTGACACTAAGCAGAAGCAAGTAATAGACACCTTGCCACCAGACATTGCCACCCTTTTTCGAGAGTTTAGCGATCTTTTTCCAGATGAGATCCAGAAGCTTCCTCCTTTCAGAGGGGTAGAATGTGAAATAGCTCTAGAACCAGGCACTAAGCCTACCAGCAAGGCCCCGTACCGAATGAGTCCTCCAGAGTTAGCAGAGCTTAAGAAACAACTACACGAGCTGCTAAACTTGGGGTTTATTCGGCCTAGTGTTTCACCATTTGGCGCTCCTATTCTTTTTGTCAAGAAGAAAGATGGCTCCTTAAGGATGTGTATTGATTATAGGCAACTCAATAAGCATACCATCAAGAATCGCTATGCTTTGCCTAGGGCAGATGATCTTATGGACTAGTTACAAGGGGCCAAATATTTCTCAAAGATTGATTTGCGCTCCGGGTACCATCAAATAAGGATAAAGGAGGAGGACATTCATAAGTCTGCTTTTCGCACCAGATATGGGCATTATGAGTTCACCGTCATGCCTTTCGGATTAACCAATGCCCCTGCAACGTTTATGCGCTTGATGAATGACATCTTCCGCCAATACTTGGATGACTTTGTTGTTATTTTCTTTGACGACATTCTCATCTATAGTAAAACCTTGCAGCAACATGAACAACATCTTCTATTGGCTTTGCAAAAGCTAAGGCGTCATCAGCTCTTCGCCAAGTTCTCTAAATGCAAGTTTGCCACTCCCAAGGTCGACTATTTGGGGCATATTATTTCAGCAGAGGGAATTGCTACTGATCCAGCCAAGATTGAAGCAGTACAGGATTGGCCTATTCCAGGTAATGTTTCAGAAGTCAGGAGCTTCTTGGGACTCGCGAGATATTACCAGAAATTTGTTAAGGATTTTGCAACAATTGCCGCACCTCTTACTAATCTCACAAAGCATGAGAAAGTGAAGGATTGGATGGAACATTGGAAAGCAAAAGTCCAAGTCGGCTTTCAGAAGCTCAAGGATGCTTTAACATCTGCACCGGTCCTCACTTTGCCCGATCCTGAAAAGGATAAATCGGTGGCCACTGATGCTAGTAAGATAGCTACCGGTGGGGTGCTAATGCAGGAGGGGAGAGTTGTTGCCTACGATTCAAAGAAGATGAATGATGCAGAACAGCGATACCCTACCCATGATCAGGAGCTGCTGGCAGTTGTCCGCGCTCTCCGTATTTGGAGACACTATCTTCTTGGTAGAAGATTTTAGCTAGATACGGATCATCAGAGTCTCCGTTATCTATCCACCCAGACAAATCTCAATCTCCGTCAGAGAAGATGGATGGAATTCCTCGAGGAATACGACTTCGAGATTGTATACAAGCCAGGGAAGCACAATGTGGTTGCGGATGCTTTATCACGTCATCCTTTGATAACCCGAACCCATTGTAACGCCATTTCCACACTCACCAGCGAGTTTGGGAAACAGATAGAACAGACCCTGACCACAGATCCTGAATTTTGTAATGTTTGGGAAAGTTTGGGTAAAGAAGCCCGTACAGATAAAGAATGGGAAGCTTTTCGTCCATATAAGAAAGAGGGCAACTTATTATATCACAAGGATAAGTTGTGTGTTCCGGAGACTTCGGGGGTGCGCAAGCTAATTCTCCATGACACACACAACAGCCCTATAGCGGGACATGCGGGTTTCATGAAAACTTATTTTAAGATCCGCTCCAGCTATTTTTGGCCTTCGATGAAGAAGGATATTGCTAGGTACATCAAGCAGTGTCAGGTGTGTCAACAAACCAAGGCTGAGCAATTAAGAACTCCAGGAGAGTTGCAACCTTTGGATGTGCCCAACGCCAAGTGGGAAGTCATAACCATGGATTTTATTGTGGGCCTTCCACGCACTCTCCGTGGATATGATGCATTAATGGTAGTGGTCGACAAATTGTCAAAGATGGCTCACTTCCTGCCATGTCGCACCACGGACACCGCCTTCGACACCGCCTTGCTCTTTGCAAAAGAAATTTTCAGGTTGCACGGGATGCCGAGAGTGATTGTATCAGACAGGGATCCTAAGTTTGTAAGTGCATTCTGGAAGGACTTCTTCGCCACCATCCAGACCAAGCTTGCCATGAGTACAGCTTACCATCCTCGCATCGGATGGTCGTATTTAACGCGTGTCAATCGTATTATCGAAGATATGCTACGAAGCTATGTATGGAGTAAACAGTCACAATGGGCGGATTATATTTATCTGGTAGAGTTCGCCTATAACAGTACAAAGCAGGAGTCTTCCAAGATGTCTCCCTTCATGATAAATTATGGCTATCAATGTCTTACTCCAGACACATGGCATAACCCTGTTTCTAAAGTGGAGGTCTCTCAACAACTCCTTTTAGAAATGCAGGCCTTGGTGGAGGAAGTTCGTGGTTACTTATTGGCGGCACGCAGTCGTCAGAAGAGTCTAGCGGATAAGCACCGAACCCCACGAGTCTTCCAGGTGGGCGAATCAGTTTGGCTTAAGATCAAAGTAAAACAAGCCAAGCTTAAAATTGGTAACTGTAAGAAGTTGGCACCCAGATGGGCTGGGCCGTTCAAGATTACTGAACGCGTGGGAGAACAAGCATATCGCTTAGACTTGCCGCCCCGCTTGAAGATCCACAAGGTCTTTCACGTGAGTCTTCTGAAACAACACACCCCTGATCCAGAGGAGGTTTTGGATACCCCAACCCTCCTAGAAATGACTGAAGAGCAGCTGGAAATAGTGCCCGAAGCTCTTCTTGATCGAGCTTACAAACAGACCAGAAGGACTCAAATGTTGCAATACTTGGTCAAGTGGAAGCACTTACCAGTTGAAGATGCTACCTGGGTGATGAAGATAGACCTTGAGAAGCACTATCCGGACTTCATGCGGGAATCTCAGGGCCGCACCATCAACGATGCTATCAACTCCGCTCTCGGCGGTAAGCTTGAAGGCTTGATTTGCCGAGAATCATGTTCTAGAGGGGTAGATGCATCGTATCTTATAATAATAACCGATGATGAGATCACCTTGGTGTTCTCTAGGACGTGGTGTATTGTTGATGTTGGCATGACCGCGCATTGCTTGAAAAGCATCTAGTAAATAGACTGCGTTCATTTCGGCTATACGGGGAACTGAACCATTCCTTATGCCGCAATGAATTGCAAGCCATAGACATGATAGGTCCCCTTCTAGATACATTTTCTTTTATTTATAGGGGGTGGTCCCTTCAACCACAATGCCACGGTTCTATTGCGACAGCAATAGAACCGACATTCCTTGGATGGGGACGTCCCTTTGTCACTCCTCCTATTTATTCAGCCTCTCTTCATTGTTCTGTCATCGGCGTTCTCTTGAGCTAGTTTTCTCCTTCTTCTCTATCCTATCAGTTTTCTCATCTCCTCCTAGTTTCATCATCTCTAGTTT
Source organism: Isoetes taiwanensis (assembly GCA_021234155.1). Lineage (NCBI taxonomy): Eukaryota > Viridiplantae > Streptophyta > Lycopodiopsida > Isoetales > Isoetaceae > Isoetes > Isoetes taiwanensis. The sequence goes on from JAJEKV010000030.1 coordinate 2,985,908, forward strand.
CATCCATCGCTCTTCTAGCTTTGTGTTAGAGACTTATCCGTGCCTAGGTTATACACGCACGCTTCTGCCCTGCATCCAAAACTTTGTCTTTTTCAACTTATGTTTAGATCCGGGCCGGTGTTTTTCTCGGAGAGATTTACCTCCAAATACTTCTTTGGCGGGATGGCATTTTTCCAATCGACTTGCATCCGACAGCTTTCCGGTATGAGATCGTATTTTTACTCACTAATTGATTGTTTTATGCTTAGTTTTTCTTTGTGTTTCCTTCTGGACGGAGCTATTCTTTGCTTTCGATGCTTGGTCGCCTTTAGGTTCGCATTGTGTTTTGGGCCTCCGATTCAGGATTGCTAGCATGATTCATCAAGATCGGTTAGTTTCTCTGTTTACTGATTGTTGATGGTTTTATCCGGTGCTTCTGTATTCCTATTTATTGTGGTTTTCCCTATTTGTTGTTGGTTATCTCCTGTCTGATATGCCGCAGCCGATTCGTCTGCCAATAAGAATTGAAGTTTGAGTTCCCTTATTCTGTTGTTTCTTCGGGAGTTGTTCCACGACCCAGACGGGCCGTTTCTTTTGCCCTATTCCCATATGTTTGTTCCAGTTTTGCTTGCTCGAATCTGTTCTCCAGTTGCCTTGCTTTGTCCAGATTCATGCCCAACCGGGGCTTTTTCCTTTAACCGTGAACTGTTGTCTTGTATGGGTCGCTTTTTCTGGTCCTCTGTCCTTTACGATTCACCAATAGTGATAGCTTAAGCTCCCCTGACGGGCTGGGTTTCTTCAGCTGCATAGACGTCATCATCCTCTGCCTCTGAACATCTAGTTTCTGGCTCTGTTTCCTGTTGCTTTAACCCGGATTCTTGCTTGAAATCGTAGCCTCCCGTCTTCCTGATTTGATCCTGGCGCCTTCTTGCTTAACCTGTAGATTCTTCTGTCTTGTTAAATGTCTTGTTAAAGCAGGCTGCGCTTCTATAAGATTCTACATTTGTTTTTACGGCTTGCAGCTTCCGTTTTTGTGTTTTCATGGTTTATGATGGTTTATGATGTAAATCAGATTGGCATCCTCAAATGTTATCAGGGAATCGGTGGCCACCGCCTTTGCACACTTCATAGTTTTGGCATGCCATCTTAGGTTGGGCGTAGCCAGTCATAACCTCTTCCATTATAATATGCTTTATGCTTTATGTTATTTAATTTTTTACTAAAATGTCTGAGTGACGTTTTGTTGGTGGCCGTTTGTTATCTAATGTGTTTGTTTTGTTTGTGCGAAAGCAGGATTTCAACATTTTCCTTTTTCTTCTTCAAGCAATTTTTTGATTTATCAAGTTCATTTTGTGTCTCCACGGGGGCACTTATTTGGCCTCCCCCTTGCGCCACTCTCCATATTCTCCCTTTCTTTTCTATAGGTCGGGCTTTGGAATAGATTTTCCCATTGGAACGTATGGGTGGAGGTTTTAGTTCTTTTGGAAACGTAGGGATGGAGGTCATTTCAGGTACATATCGGACGATTTTATAGTTATGGCTATTTGGTTGTTTCAAGTATTCTTTAGTACGTTAAAGGTCGTTTCAATTTCACGAAACCTTTGTAACGGGATTTTTTCTCCTTTTGTTTGCATCGCTTTGAGTGTTTTACGGTTCTTTATATTTTCACCATCTGGCAAAGATAGTTTCCACATTCGCCTTTCATAGAAACATAATGATGTCACATTTGTACTTTTTGCGGTTGATCGAGCTTTTTCTACCAGTTGGTTGGTTGGACTCCTCTTTGTCTTCTTCTTGGAGGTTCTTGCCATGTTTTGGTGCTACTATTTGGCATGGTTGTTTCTCATTCCATCCTAGCTTTGCTGGTCCTCTCCCATATTTACATGCAGTTTGTTTGTAGATTCGATTTGCTATACTTTTGATGCTGACATTTGGCATGATATTTTTAACACCTCTAACATAACTATTAGAGGTCTTGCCCCATAGACGACTGTTTATCTTTTCCTAATTTTTCGTATTTCATGGTGTGATTCCACTTGTTGATTTCTTTGGAAGTATTGAAGAGCCTAGTGCTTTTGCAATTTCCCTATGATATACAGGTGTATGTGAGCTATGAATTTCTATTTATATTGTTATTTGACTTGGCCACTCATGGTACATCTTGATGATTAGTCCTGCTACGTAGTCATGGTGGGTTGGTATTCATGGTGAGTGGTTGTCCACATTCGGTCACCCATACTTGCCAGATGTTGTTCCATTTTTTGACATTCTTCATAGTTTCATTTAATGCATGTTGGTTTGTTCTTGGATATTACATCCATGTTTCTCTAGTTCGTATTTTCGGTTGGCTATGAGTACTTTCCATTGTCCAAGTTCCATTGTTCTGGTTCAAGATTGTTTTTTATTGTTTTATTCCTTGTTTTTTGATATGTTATGTAGCGATGTTTCCTAGTTCCCTTAATGGCCTAGATGTTTGACCATGTTACCTGCTCCAGGATTTATGCTCTCATGTTCTTCCTCCATCAACCACTCCTTTGCTCCATTAACTCACCATTGTATGTTCGTTGGCCACTTTGTCTGATCATTATCTTAGTGAGAATCCAGCGAGCGTATCTTATCTCAACCAAGATTATGATTCTCGTTTTTCTCATTATCTGATTGTCTTTTGCCATTTTGTCAGTTAGCTTTTCTGAGAATTGAACCCACCGCTACATCTGGTCTCGTTTTTGTTCCCATCTTTGTCGTGGATATTGATAATTTTCTCGTTTTTACATGTTGGTTGATTCTGCATTGACGTTCTTGTTGTGTTCACTTTGCAGACATTTTTTGATGATGCGTATTTGGCCCATGGTTCATTTTATCGTCGCATATATTTCTCATTCTCCAGCATGAAATGATGCATTTTGGATTTTGGTTTGGCTAAACGGTTGCATTATTTGGTAATCTTAGCCTTTTGGTTGCCATCTAAGTTGCATGGGTTTGCAAAATCATTGTTTTAGCTTTGTTGCTCGCTACTTGGACTATTTGGGCTATTATGCATCGTGGATTATATCTTTGCTCTGCTAGCTAATTTCAGTTCTCTGATATTTTCTTTAGCTATTTTCCAACTATCTTGGCTCATCTCCTTCTGGTTATCTTATTTTTGCACTCACACATCAAGGTTCTTTAGCTCTAGTTAGCCCCTTTAGGCCTTTGCCACATTAATCCTTTAACTTTGTTCCTCTCTATCTTCTGGATCTTTTGTACTTCATATGCCCCATTCCCTTCCTTTTGTTCTTGATTTAGCCCATTGCTTCTTCTCGTCCATTATATATTATATTAGCCCTTCACTTCGTGTGGATTCTTTCTTCTAACATGTTTATTGTAGTTGCCCCTTCAAGCATGTGTTATCAAATATTCCATATGGGTCATATTTAATACTCGGTTTTACTCGCCTGGTTTGTGTATTTGCACCCTTGGCCCTTTTTCCCCCAATTTGCTGTGGTCTTGTCTTCTCCCGTTCTTGCTTCGGTTGTAGCTCGATTTTAGTTTCTAGTTATTTCATAAGCTTTTTAGCATCTAGCTATTTTTTGGTAAGTAGGTTCTTTCTCCCATTTTTTCTTCAGTTCTTACTCTCTAGTTACTTTGTTTTTTCATGAATTTTTCTGTATCTATCTAGTTTTTAGTTAGCTCTATACTTCATGAGTTCCATCTCTTGTTGAGCTTTTTTATCCAGGACTGTTCTCATCCACTACTCTCCTTTTTTAGGCATCTTTAGTCATGCTTGATATCCTTTAGGGGTGCTTTGTGACCAGCTTTGAGATTAATTCTTTGTTGGGGGGGTGCATTGGTTGCCGTTGTACGTAGTTAGATGATTGTTTTTGTTTGGCGATACGATTGTATTGTCTCCATCTTTGTTCATCCTTCTTCGATAAGTTGGATATACTTCATATTCAGTTGCTTCTATTGGCCTTGGTGCTCTCGTTTAATATGCATTATTTGGCGTTTTATAAAGTTATGGCTATGATTAAATCTAGCATATATTTTGCTATCCTTACAAGTTAGGTTCGGTTGTACGTTTGGCCTTGGTGCTCTCGTTTAATATGCATTATTTGGTGGTTTTTTATAAAGTTATAGCTATGGTTCGTCTAGCACCATGACACTCCGTCCACGCTACTCAAACCATTATTCGCTTAACCCGTTTATTATCTTTGATCATGGTGTCCATTTTATCTCTCTTTGTCTTGCGTTGTGTCGTTTCTTAGTATTGCCATCAATATGTATTGCTTAGTTGCTCCCTCTTTCTTGATTATCCTATGTTATGCTTGCTCCCTTACTCGTGTATTCCTTATTGCCCTTTGTACCGCTGGCTCTCTCTTTCATGACACCTTTCGTTCTGTTCGCCTAAAATTGCTCTTGTTGTCTGGCTTTCCCCATGGTTCTTTGGGCTTATTGCTCCCTTTCTCCTTTCTAGCTACGTCAGTTCAGCCTTATCATAACCTTTGTTGACGTGGTACTCTTTAATCCATCAATTCTCTTCTTTCGTTACTATTGTTGCTGTTGTTACTGCTGTTGTGGTTTTTGTTGTTGTTGTTGTTGTTGTTGTTGTTGTTGTTGTTGTTGTTGTTGTTGTTGTTGTTGTTTTATTGTTGTTGTTGTTGTTGTTGTTTTGTTGTTGTTGTTGTTGTTGTTGTTGTTGTTGTTGTTGTTGTTTTGTCACATTCATGGATTTGTTTGTTTTTGTCTCAACACTCTCTTTCTCATCTTTTGCTGCACTTAGTCCGGTTTATCACAGTTGTCCTTTTTGCTTTAGGTTCTGTTTCTTTTCTTGATATTATCATTCCAGTTATTATGTATTCCCTGGACATGTTTTTGCTATTCTAATCCATCCATTTGTCATTGCTTCATTATCTAAATGTGCCTTTTTCCCTCCTTTGCTCATCTCTTTTCCATATTTTCCTTTTTTCCCAGTACTTGGTGCCTTTTTCTCCATTTGTTCCAGTCTATCAGTCGATTTGTTTGTTTCTAGGTGTTTTATATTGGGTCACTTGGGTCAGTTGGGTGTTTGTTTCTATGTCTTTCGCATTGATCCTTTGTTGTCTCTATTTGTGGATTTCTCCACTTGTTCCATGTGTCCCATCAGCTTCATTTGTGCATTCTATTTTGTTGCAGTGACCTCTGTAGACTCGTTCCTCCCTTTCTTTATTCCACATTTTCAATCGCTTTTATTAGATTCTACATGCTTCATTATGGGTTTGGTGCGCTCCATTTACTATACACTCCTCATTATCTCGGTAGCTCCATTTTGATATCATTTCTCTATTTTCTTTGTGTTTGCATTGTTTCCTTAATTTATTTTCTTCAGCTTATTGTTTCGTTTAACTCTAGTGACTTTATTACTATATTAGTCACATTGGTTCCTTCTTTGGTTTCTCTGTCCTCTTGCTCTTTTCCTATTGCTAGTTAGGATAGTTTGCTTTGATAGTATCTTTGTTAGTGTAGTATTTATTGGACATTAGTCATTTGAGATCGTTACTTTCATGATGATTTCATGTTCGTGGCTCTGTCCGCTGTTGTCCCATAAGTTCCTTCCCTCATCTCTTACTGCATTTTTCCATTGTCTTCTTCATTCTTATGTTCCCCCTTCCATATCTCATAGCATTCCTCCATCGTGTTCTCCTTCATTTTTATTTATCCCATTGTTTGCATTCCGGCATTACTTGCTTTTTCTGCTTCCTCATTATTCCTTTGTCTCTGTCTTCTCTTTATCCCCTTTTTCCTCCATTTTTTCTTAGTTTCCTCTTCCTTCGTGTTTACTCTGATTGCCGTCAGCTTTATCTATGCATTCTTTTCCAGTGACCTTGTAGACTCGTTTCTCCCTTTCTTTATACTATATTTCTCTTTAGCTTCTCGTCCTTTCAGTTTCCATGCTGCGTAGTTTTTTGAGTTTGTTCCTCTTCTATCGGCCAGTATATGCCTATCATAGGACCCATCCTAGGAATGCCCGCGGTTCTATTAAGCGACAATAGAACCGACATTCCTTGGATGGGGGCGCCCCTTTGTCACTCCTCCTATTTATTCAAATTCTCTTCATTGTTACGTCGCCATGCGTTCTCTTGAGCTAGTTTTTCTCCTTCTTCTCTATCCTATCGGTTTCCCTCACCCTCCCTCCCTTGGCGGTTTTTCATTTGATCATGTTCAAGTATTTCTTTTTTTCTATGTCCTTTAAATTTGCATTCTTTATTTCCTCCGGCTTTGTTGCCTTTTGAGGCATACTTATTGGTTTACTCTTTCTCGGCATGGCACTAGTATTTTTATTTATTTATTCATTTATGCTTTCTCTTGGTGTGGCTTTGTAGCCTCAGGTCAATATTTATTATTCATGTTTTCTCTCGGTGGCTGCTTGTTGCCTCAGGGGTCATATTTATTGTTTTTCTCGGCGGGCGCCAGAGCCTCCCCGGTGACGGCACTAATCGGTTGTTTTTTTCCGCGATGGTCATTCCGCGGGGCCGGTTCCGATTTGTCGGTTGTTGTTTCTTTCTTTCGGCGGGCCACGAGCCTCCGAGTCTTCTTGCCTATGGCATCTAACTCATTGACGGATTATTTTTCTTTCAGCCTTGATTCTGCAGGATTGTTTAAGGCTTTGTGGTTATCATGGTGCGTGGGGTCGTGCTTCAACTGTTTGCTTGGGTTTCCTCAAAAACCTAAGAAGGCGTGGTTCTTCTTCCCGATGAGGCAGTCACCGGGTCTTCTCATCTTTGCATCGACCAAGTGGCGGATTAAACCATTTTTTATGTTGTATTCTTCAGTTTTGATCATGCTCTCGATGATTGTCTAGTTTCGGAGCATTTAAAGTTCATATTTTCAAGTTTATCTATCCCTAGTGAGGGATCCATTTGTACTCAATGTTTTACAAAGCTCAATGAGAACACCACTTCACGGCCAGTATATGCCTATCATAGGACCCATCCTAGGAATCTAATCATATTATTGACCTACGGGTATATTGACGTGTGCAGGCCAGTGAACAGATCGTCACCTGCCTTGTATAGAGGGTTGCTGATGACCCAACTTTTCCCGTATTGATTTTGTCTACATGTGTGACTTTTGTTGTCTATGATGTTTTAAATCGGACTTTGGTCCTAAACTCTCTCATGATAAGTTTCTATAAGGCACTTTGATGCTTCAACCTTGATACTTTCAACTTCAATGTATTACTGTCTGAAATGTTATAATTTCAACGTATTCGTATTATATTTTTACCTTCATTTTCTAATTGAGTTCTTTAAGTATATGTTTCCGATTAACTAACCCCAATGCTGAGGACAGCATTATTTTTAAGGAGGGGAGAATGTGACGTTCCGCGTATTTATACGGTCCACGTCACGTATTTATATGGGACACGTACAAATACACGCACGTCACCCTCTATAAATGTACGCCACCATGGGGGTATTGGAATAGGGGGGTTACTCTAAAAAGGATTAAATTAGCTATGCTAATTTAACACATTAAATATAATAACCTATAACTTAGGAAATTAAGACTAAATAGAATTAATTAGGCTAATTACTATTTGGGAAGGTGCCACCTGCCCCAATCGATTGGCCAAGCATGGGGGTTTCCAAGTTAGGCTGTCAACCTGATCCCAATCCCTGTGTTGACTCCCTCAATTCGGCCAAAGAAGGAGCAGGAGCTGAGCGCCATCATACCTGTCAGAGCAAGTCGAACCTGTGAAGCAAAAGGCTGAATCCTCAAAGTCCCAAGAGATGGAAGCACCCCATGGTAACGAGTCCAGCCAGAACTCAGGTGGGTGGCTAGGATAGCCGTGAATTCTAGATAACGCCCCTATTGGGCCTTGGTTGTGTTCGTATCTCTGTTCTCTTTGTGTTCAATCATAGAAACTAACCCTTGATTGTTAAAGAAAGTTCTCTTTTTATTCGATTCTGGTTCTTACTCTGAAAGGATGGATTGTTAGTTCTTTGTTTAATCTTACTCTGAAATGAGGGGGGGATTACGGGGTAGAGACCTCTGAACAGGTGTATTGTAGTATGCTCCTAGATAGCTACTGTAGAGTCCCATTAGTTGCGACAGGCACAAGAGCCCACCGGGTCCTAGATGCTATGGTCTGGCTTAGCACCGCACAAAGGAACACAAAGGGTGAAGTGGGGGTGGGGTCTTGCACCTAACATACAAGGCTCACGAGACTCCTACAAAGGTGAGCTAGGCCCGATGGCCCGTCCGCGTGGGGCGGGTATGGGTCCGACACTCCCCAGGTGTAGAGGTGTGACCCGCATGGGGCACCTTTGCACTTTGAGTAGATTTAGGGTGAGTAAGTTCGGGTGCGGATGCGGGGGTCGCTGATGCGCACGTATTCTCTAGCTCACCCATGGAACCACCGTGATTACGGAAGGGGGCGCCTCCCAGGCACCTGCCTCATCGGACCAGGCGTCATGAACCTGGAGTAGGCTCAGAGGGTGATACCCTGAGCTTGCGTCTCCGGAAGGCTATAGCGAAGCCATAGCATGAATTGACCCATCTGCAAAGTGTGCACAGGAGGGGCGGATGGAGTGGACAACCCTAGCCGATGTTCTATGCCGATAGACGCCATGCCAAGACTTCGGTCTGCTGATCTCTTGAGGCCCAGTAGTCAATATCCTCATTGGAGTCCGTAGGGGTAGAACACCGGGTTTGGGCGTTTTCTTAGGTTTAGATGCATATTCTATGCAGATGGTATTTGGATGGATGCGCCACCCTTCGTGGTGGTTATTTATGTATATTTGTGCTGTGTGCTAACCCTTGTATTCATGCTTCCGCGACGTAGGAGTCCCATTGAAGGCGTGGGCCGAATGACCCCTTCGTGTCCTTCTTTCGGGCATCATTTCATAGATGACCCGAAACAGACGGAGGGCCCTGCTCATGGTGGGATGATCGCCATGGGAGGGGAAAGTCCCCGTATGTATACGGCCGAGGGTCGTATATATTCTGGGAGCGTCACAACTATGGTCAAAATTTTATGGCTGAATACAAGAAGAAGAAAGACGCCCCAGAAAAAAGGCCGTGAAGTGCCTTTGTGTTTTTTTCATATGTATAATATTCTTTAATGTAATGGCTTTCCTTATAAGCTTCATCTCTTAGTCCATTTCTTTCTTAGAAGCCTAGGTTCGCACTTTGTATTTTTCTTTTTTTTAAGGTTATACGTGCGCAGTAAGCATTGTGCTTTTTTTTGTACATACTAGTTTTCGCGTCGTGTGATCCAACCCTAAAATGTACGGACAAATCTCCCCACAACGGCTATGTCCCCTTTCATAATCAACAACGGCTACTTGAGTTCAGAAGTGACAGCACCTTACCGCTCCTAAATATCTCCTTGCATTCGTCGTCTGCTTCGCCATGAATTGTTATGTGAAGTTCCTGAAATGGTATGCATCTGCCCCACATGACAACAAGGAAGTTGCGCCGACTGCGATTTATCCGTTCTATTGTAAGGAGTTGGACATCATGGGAAACAGTGGCGAGCTTGGATGATATCTTGAGGTTGCTTTAGCTTTCAGCCGGGCCGCTTGGGCTCATCGGACGTCCTTTGCAGATGTTCCTGGGTCCTGGATTCCAAAACCAGCTCTAGAAGAAGCGGCTTCCCATTTGCAAGCAACGAAGACGTTTTTCAAGAATGCTACGCAGCGGGCTCCTCCTTGTACTTAAGAAGGTAACTTATATCTCTTTGCCATTTGCATTCGCTAGTTATTGCATTCTGCTCGGCCAAACCGAAGATACACTGGAAACAACGAAATCTTTAAGCCAAGGGGGGTTAGTTATGTGTGATGATGCTGACTATGACGTAGAAATGGAGATAGATCTACAAGAAGAAGAGCAAGAATGTAGGAGTTTTGGCATCGACGCACTGGCCTTGGGTGAACCAGAGGAGGAAGATGATTCTGAAGGTGATGAGGATGAGGATGAAAAGAAGTTGTCTGACATAATGCCAATTTTAGTGGAAGGCAAAGAATACTTATTGCTAAGTGATATATTGAGGAACCCGTCTTTGTTACGAATGTGTGTACATGTTCAACTCTATGAATTCCTTCCTCTCTTCTCTTCTTGTCTGAAATGTTCCACACGAATCTGCAGCTCAAAAATATCATCTTGTCGATGATTCTCACAAAGCCGTGCAAAATGCAGATATGAACCCTCTCTAATGGAATGGGAAAAATGCCATGGAACTTAGGATTTTTTTCTCCTCTATTAGGAGCATTTGCTTGATTAAGGGACAAGGTTGAAACAGTCTTCCTGGTACTTGACTTCCTTGCATGATTGCAGTACAGACAACTTTTGCATGTTTCTTGTCCTCCACTTATATTGTATATTACTTTCTCAGTTTTTAAATCAGACGCCAAGTGAAAAATTACTTTGTAAGATCCATAGTGATCTACTTGCAATTTTTCCCCTCCCTCGAATCTAGATATTAGACTCGGGATGTCAGTTTGATTGAACACCCATTTCAATACTTTGTGGGTTTCTTTCTGAACTTTAAAGAGACTTAACCACCAGGTGTCATCTTCAGATTGACATGAGAACCATTTTTCGGCACGCTTCTTCTCCTCGTCCATCACCTCTACATCTTTTTTATTATTCTTGTTGCTCTTTGATTTAGCATGTGCAATTGCATTCTCAATTGCTCTATTCATGATGACAACAGATACCCTCTCATACTTCTCAAACTTGGTCAGTTCCATTTCATCCAATTTTATGCAAACTTCAATCTCACCATTAGTTTCTGCAACTGTTAAGTCATAATATTTGACAAGGAATTGTAAGAGACTAACCAGACTAGCCCAAAGATTATTGCGTTCATTCATTCCAACTATATCACAAGAATCCTTGCTCTTCTTATCTTTTATGGCTATGGCAGGACTAGCACATTCAACGTGGTGCATCTCTCATAATATGGCATACACCATCTTTGTCCTAGTAACCCTTGTATTCTCAACAATTTGTGGACGTGGAGCGAATACCTTTTTTGTGCCCATTCTTTTCAACGCTTCGTGGAATGGCTTGAATAAAGAACAGTAACCAAGCCTACTGATGCCTAGATCGTCACAAACAGTCTGTACATCTGTCGCTTCTAGCTTCTTGTAGATCTCTCCTAGTACCATTTCCAATACCATCTTCTTGAGAGAAGAGTTGTAGGGCTGACAAATCATGTCCACTATCTCCATGTTTGTCGCTAGATTCTTCATCACGTAACCAAGATTGCTTCTAGTTTTCCCAGATCTTGATTGGCCTTTGCTAGTGTTGTAAACGGACCTTGTGGCCGTCACCCTGCGTCTGAATGCACCTGATCCAAACTGGTCGAAAGTGCTTCTTCCTTTCTCGCAAGCCAAGGGGTGTCTTCTTCAAATTCTTTAACTTACATTGAAGCCCAAAGTTTGCTCTTTCGAGCTCTTGGATCTTTTCTTGCAGCTGCCCTATCACCAATTTGGACTTGTCCACTTCGTATATCAAAAAGGTTTCCCTCCCGAAGCCGTCATTCCTTTCCTTCATTATAGTGGAGTAATGAAGCGAGAGAAAAAAGAGCTGCTGGTTTAAGTTATAACTCTCTTGTGACAATCGGAAGCAGCTCATCTTAAGGAACTATATTCGATTCCGAATGCCTCGTCCTCTCTCAATCTCTCACAATATCCCAGGAGGCCAGAGTTACCGTCACCACAAAATCGGACTAAACTTGAAACGTCCCGAAATGACAGTTTCTTGCCACTCAACGGATCCAATGGATATAAACTGCCATACGCCCAGATGTAGATACTTTTTGAGCCTGCAAGACGCAACACGTCGAGGTCTAAGTTCTTATTTTTTAGACCTCGTTTTTTGCGATTGAAGACTGGAGCATATTCGTGAGTCAGTTGGATCCTTATCCACACATCATTTGGAGCTTCCATACTGCATGGATCGCACGGTGCGAAATTAAGGTGTACAATTTGTATGCCCCAGCCCAATTCGCTTCGTGTGAGCCGAATGTCTGTACTAGCCTTGTTTTTGAAATTTGCAACGTGCATATGGAAATTGAAAAGTCCATTCTCCTACAATCCATGCTTTTATACATTAAGCAAATTCAAATTTCGAATTGTAGGGGGCGGGAAGCCTGTATTGGGATGAAGTAAAGATCCCGGTTTACGAACTTTTAAGGCGCAGTCGCAGCGCCTCGAAATGAAAGTCTGATACAAAGCTTCAACCTACACATTCAAATTTTGAAATGTAGAAGGCGGGAAGCTTGTATGGGCATGGCCTCTAAATGAAAATAGCGCAAGACAAGAATCGATGACGCGCGCGCTTGGTATCTGACAAACCAAGAGACACCGTCATGTGTTGCCGGTATGCTATAATGCAAGTGGCTTTTTAGAAGCGCCACGTGTTGCATCAATCTGTCTAACAACCAACAGAATTAAATATATATGGCGCCATGAATATGTGATCCCCCTTATTCTGGGAGAATATTCCAAGTAAATCTGTAATTATGAGAGTTTGGTATCCTAGGTGGCATGGTGAAAAAGGAGCGGAAGTATGACGTGGAATGGCTGATAGGAGGCTGTTTTGACACCCCAAATCCGTCCTAATGGATACCATAAAATAAACGAAAACAATGCCCACGTGGAGGGCACAAACAAAAATCGAATTCGAAATTGAAAACAATGCAAGATGCAAGAACGTACTTTGTAAAAATAAGAGTGTACCTAAAAGAAAATCCAAAAGAGATCAACAAGGTAAAAATGGACCTAGCATAATGCAAGAACGAAACAATATCACCGGTCGCACGAACAAGGAAGTTAGAAGCATCACTTGTAAGAATTCCATAAACAGAAAGCAAATATTCAAAACAGCCAAAACCAAGATGAAAATTAGAGATCACTGGAAAGAGATGAGACAAGCTTTTCAAGGGGGCCAAAGTCACAAAAAACTGCCATTGGATGCAAGAATTATGGCGAAAAGAAAATCGCAGTAAACCCAACTCTACCAGCGAGCTGTTGCTCCCCGAACACCATGAAAACCAGAGATATTGGAAAGAAAATAGAACGAGCTTCTAACAAGCCAAGACCCACTAAAAACTGCCATTGGATGCAGCCAGTTATGGCAAAAAGGATATTGGCAGCCAAAACTGTACCCCCATCAAGAAGAGGTCGAATCTGTCAGGCGTTGACGCTCCCTCAAAGCAACTAAAGTATCATGAAAATCATATATTATTGGATAGAGCATTTGATAAGCTTTCCAATGAACCCCAAAACACCCAAATTGACATCAGAATTAAGGGCTATGAGCAAAAAGAGTGCGACTAAAACACAGAGCCATCAAGAGGGCTTAGGGAGAGATGATGAGGAATAAACTGAGAGGAAGGAAAGAAGAAAAAACCTAGAAGGAAACTTGTGGAGTCAAAGGAGCAAAATAAAAATGAGTAAGGGCGATAATTGAAAATTAAGAAAAGAGGCAACATAAATAAGAGATGCGAGGAAGGGCGTCCCCATTCAAAGAATGTTGGTTCGATTGTTATGGCAATAGAATCGTGGCATTCTTTTGCCATGGCATCATACTTGCCACCACTTTTGTCATTTTGCTAGCTCACCATTCTATTTTGCCACCACATTACTCCATTTCCGTTTTTGCAAAAGAGTAAAAAATTGCAAGGGACATAGATGCTATAATGGTGAGGTTGTGCTCTCGCCATTGGCACCCAATCCAACCTAGAACTTTTCCTATTTACTAAGCCAATTCTCTCCCCAATTTCCCGACCAATTTCCTCTTTAGCATGGATAAAAGGACTGTTGCCCTTTGAAGTGTGCAGAGTTATCAGAAAATGAAATATTATTAGCCATTATTTACCCATGCATCTTTTTGACCAAACATGTGGGATAATTCACCTTCAATAGAATGTTTTGGGTTGAGACCAAGAAATTAATGATAGAGATTTTGGCCCCTTTTTCAGCTCGAATCATGCTCGAAAAGAATATATCCAAAAACAACATTACAACAACTACCCTCTGGATTGAAGCAAAGTCTTGCATTGGAACTTGGAAGATTGAGACTATAAACAAAGAATGTGGAGAAATTGGAAACTCGAAGTAGCAATTTAACACCTTTTATAATTGATTCTAGCTTGTTTATCTAGCTATAATCTCTTTTAATCTCTAATTCATTGTATTTTCAGTGAAATTCTTCAAGAACAATGGGAATTTGTCTTGTCGCTCTTTTGATCAGTACCTCAATAATTAGTTCCGACCTGTGTTACCTTCTATCTTGAATGTTAATGATTGTGATGCTTGTATGCCTCAAACAATCCATAATACTTTGAAAATTCCATTTGTTACAGTCTATATTTAAAAATCCTATTTCGTTCAAACACAATTTAAAATCAAAATTTTATTGGTTGTCATGTCTCCTTTGCAAAAGTTTTAGAAAGTTCAAAATATTGATCATTGTTCTATCTTAAAAAATTCATCTCATCTTATCTTATCTATCTCTGACTGCATAATGACTTTTTCTTACCCAACTTTGATCCAATTTTTGCCTATCAAATCTACTAAACGAGGTGCACCCTGGACTACCACAGTCGTCGAACAAGGGAGTTAGAAGCATCCCTTGTAAGAATTCCATAAACAGAAAGCAAATATTCAAAACAGCCAAAACCAGGATGAAAATTAGAGATCACTGGAAAGAGATAGACAAGCTTTTCAAGGGGGCCAAAGTCACCAAAAATTGCCATTGGATGCAAGAGTTATGGCGAAAAGAAAATCGCAGTAAACCTCCTAACTTCACCAGCGAGCTGTTGCTCGCCGAACACCATGAAAACCAGAGATCATTGGAAAGAAAATAGAAAGAGCTTCTAACAAGCCAAGACCCACTAAAAACTGCCATTGGATGCAGCCAGTTATGGCAAAAAGGATATAGGCAGCCAAAACTGTACCCCCATCAAGAAGAGGCCGAATCTGTCAGGTGTTGACGCTCCCTCAAAGCGACTAAAGCATTATGAATATGTAGCAAAATAACAGGGGGTTCCAGGGGGATTTGATATAGATATAATTCTTGAAACCATAGACCATATCCCTAAAACAATTCAATGGGTTATTATAAAAAAAAAAACATAGATTTAACATAAAAAATAGTCACATTAGCTCACTGGTTAGATTGGTTAAAGTAGTCTTATTAGGACATTGAGTTATTTTGGTAGAGGTTCGAATCCCCGTATTTCATATTCTAAAAGCTTAAGCGAAACCGTATAGAGGCTCGATATACCATCAAAACCTTAGGCAAACTCGTATTCGACATCTTAAAATCATAGGCGTCCCCAATCATAATTGAGCATAATCGAAACGAGAGGTATCCAGAGGCTCCAACATACAGTCTGGGCCGTCGGATTGACAGATCCGACGACTGTGGTAGTCCAGGGTGCACCTCGTTTAGACCCCAAAACACCCAAATTGACATAAGAATTAAGGGCTATGAGCAAAAAGAGTGCGACTAAAACCACAGAGCCATCAAGAGGGCTTAGGGAGAGAGGATGAGGAAGAAACTGAGAGGAAGGAAAGAAGGAAAAACTTAGAAGGAAACTTGTGGAGTCAAAGGAGCAAAATAAAACAAGGTGCTGCGCACAAAGGGTTGCCATCCGGTGCCTCGAGGGTATATTTGCATATTCTTTAATGCATAGTGCTCCAAACTAGAAATAAATTTAATAAGGTCTTGCACAATTTTATAGCCTTCCAAGTCTAACCTTAACACATTTGAAAGGGATGCTTAGTAATTGCCTATGTTTGTTCTTTACTTTTATTTAAAGAATTAGACGTATTATTTGCGAGAGATGTTGAGTGATGTCTTCATTTTAGTTTGTTTTTTTTCTTTCTTTCTTGAGGGAGAGTGGTGGTTGGATTTGATGTGTTTGTTTAGGTGTCTAGGATTATTTGTACATGGGTTTTGAGTCCTTTTTCTTAATCTTTTGTGCATCTGATAAGAAATTAGAAGTAAAGAATAATGCCTTTAGTTTACTTGAAGACCATGGTTTAACATGGTGCGAGTTGTGTATGAAGTCCAATGAAAAAAATCTGATAAAGCATGATGGCTTCTAAAGAAAACATTTTTTTTTAAATGTTGCCTTTAAGGTACGCAAATAGAGCAGACAGGGTTCTAGAGTGCAATTTATGCCATCCAAATTTGTCTCACAAAAACAACTCAATTTAGCCTTCACCTTAATAAAAGAGGAAGTATTATTAGGAGTTGCTTGTGCTTTGAAGGCAGCGGTTTGATTTAATCTTATCTCCTGCGACCTGTCAACAGGACTAGAATCATCAAAATTTATTTGCATAATTTAGATGCTTCTTCAATATTTGGAATGATTTTCCAGCTTTATAATTTCTGCTGCATTATTGCTTCTATATGCAAACAAATTTTATACTTATCTCTATGGCATGTCTTCTAGTACAAGTTTGTTTAACCAGCTGCTCACCAAATGTAAACAAGGGATATTGTGCTTGTCCAGATTATTCCAGTCAAGTGGAAGTAGTTGGTGATCCTTTCCAGGCAAACACAAAGATGCAGCATCCAAAAGTTGGCTTCCGTGTTCGAGTTCCAAATTTGATGGCTCCACCAGGTTTGTGATCTCAAGTCATGGCGTTACAGTCAGATTTGGAGGCACACATTGACGGGAAACAACATTTACAAGTGATTAACTAGCAGCTCCGTGAGAGGTCTGGCATTTTCTACAAAACCTTTTGTGTACCATACTTCAGGAGTGTGACATCCTAATAAGAAGTGGCAGTCTCATTGGATGCATACTGATTCAGATTGGAGGTTTACACGAAACAGAATCATGAAAGTATAGATAGGGCAGAAACATAACTCAACACTCTGCATGAAGACATGGAGCAGACACTTGAACTTCAACGGAGACTTGCTCAAAGGTAGTGCTTTACATCCATCTTTCCAAGATGACTGGCATTATGATGGTCACATTTTCCAATTGAAAAATTTCGGACATTTGTTCATATGTTATTGAAAATGGAAACTTGAGAAACAACTACAAAACCTCTCAATGGAGGCAGAGAAGATGAGGCACAAGGCAGAAGGGTATGGTACCCAATTATCAGGATTGATAACTAAGGCGATTCTTCATTTATTCACAACATTGTTTGCCACAATGCCACAATTACACTGAGTGCACTGACATGTATCTAAATATCCATAGCAAAAAGATGACAATAGATCTGACTGAAGAAGAAAAGGTTGATAAACCACGATGACAAGGCAGATTGGCAGCTTTTCTCCTGGTTCATAATCTTCAATACATGTTGCGCATGTTTCAGATGTCTTAATAGTAAATTTCTAAATAGCAGTTATGTAGCGTCCCCATCAGCATGTTACATGTGACATCCTGATCTGCAAAAAACAGTAAAGGTCCAATTCAAGAACTATACATTCATGTGAAGCCATCAAAGAAATTTCGATTTTTTTTTTTTTTTTTTTTTTTTTTTTGAAGAACTGTGTCATCAATATATTAAAAGAATGGTAATATTACAAAGCAAGTGAGGAGGAAGGAGAACTGCCCCAAAGAGACAGTGATACCTCGACACTCCACAACAAACTCACAGAAAAACTGCAACTCTACTGCTGCACAAATCGACCATCACCATCCACAGCACCCAAGAAGTCCCGCCAAATGGCAAATTTCTGCTCTACTACTCCCGGGAACCAGAAAGCTTTGAAATAATTTGTACCTGAGTCGAGGAATCAGAGAGGCTGCAGGCTGCTGAATCCCCTGAAAGATCCACAACCATCGCCGCTTCCAAATCAGCCACACCAACCAAGCCAACATGAAGCAGCAACTGCTGGCTAGTCAATCTCACCTGAAACAGAGCCCTAACCCAATCCCAGGCAGCCTGCAAGTGAGGGCATAAAATCAGACAATGCTCCACAGTCTCACAATGAAGGCCACAACAAGGGTAGAGAGGGCTCACACCCGGCCTAAACCAACTCACAAGGGCATTCACCCTGATACAGCAGTGCACCACCTGCCACAGAAGCACCCTAACCTTCGGTGGGGGAAGTGAGCTCCATGTCCACGTCCAAACCGAGCGCCATCGAGAACCCGGAAGCTACAGAGACCACTTGCCTGAAGGGGCAGTGTGTCATGAATAGCCAGCACCCGGTAAGAAGATCGCACAAAGCAAGAAGACACAACATCCGGATGAACCTTCCAAACCTGCACCACCACATCATCCTGAGGGACTATAGGTATGTGTAGTGAAATAGTCCCCGCCACGTGTTCCCGTGATAGCCCTGTCCACACGCCCCTTAGGGCTAAAAGCGAGCTCGAAGAACTCCCACGGCTAGCTGACCTCCCCAACACCAATCCTCCAAGGTGAGCACAAAGAGCTCGCCTCCAACGGGCTCAAGGCCCGAGAGCATGCATGCTGGCAGCCAAGGGCAAGCGCAGGGGTAGAGGAACCCACAAGAAAGGAGAAGAGTGGTGATAAACCGAGGCATAATCTAGCCGGAAGAGGACACGCATTATGATCCCAAGCCCGCAACACTCCTGTGAGAAAAGGGATGCATGTGGGAAAGGCCAAAGACCATACAACAAAGGTTTAGGGCAACTCTACATGCACAGGGCTTCCCAAATGCCACACAATGGCGAAGAGATCGCAACAACAAATACCCCACCGGAGAGAAGATGCTCCATCCTGCAGAATGCTCCAAACAAACTTGGAGACCAACACCTTACTATGCAGCGCCAAATCCAGAATGGCCAAGCCCCCATCCTCCCGGGAGCGGAGACACTTCCACCAAGCCACTTTAACAACTGCCCCTTCATCATCTCCGCCCCACACAAAATTTCGAACAATCTTATCAAAAGCCTGTATCTTACCCTCAGGAGCTAGCATCGCATATGCTGTATACACATGAGTGCTAGAAAGTACTGACTTGGCAATAGTGATCCGACCTGCCACGGACAACTTGCTACCCTTCCACCAATTGAGGTGTTTCTGCAACCCCTGCAAAATCTCATCCCACACCCTCCCCATGGAAACATCCCCTCCAAAGGGAATACCCAATAGCTTAGTACATATATTACCTGGAAGCACCTTCCAAGGGAATAGAGCCAAACAAGGGGGAGGCGGAGTCAGCTGGGCCCATCCCAATTCAGAAGAATGCCTGAGGCCAAGGAGAAAGTATCCAACAAACCCTTCACATTCCGCAAATTCCTCTCTTCTGCCACCAAGAAGAGGAAAGTGTCATCGACAACCGGTTAATAATCTGCTAGCT
The DNA here is from genome assembly GCA_021234155.1 of Isoetes taiwanensis. NCBI lineage: Eukaryota > Viridiplantae > Streptophyta > Lycopodiopsida > Isoetales > Isoetaceae > Isoetes > Isoetes taiwanensis. The sequence goes on from JAJEKV010000030.1 coordinate 3,005,165, forward strand.
ACCATCCCGTGATCCGAAGCCCATCCACCACTCCCTCCTCCACTGCAGCCAAAACAAGCGAGACAAAGGCTCCGCCACAATCGTAAACAAAACGGGCGCCAAAGGGCACCCTTGACGCACCCTACGCCTAAGGAGAAAAAGCGGAGGGTTCACCCCGCACACCACCGTGAGTCCGTGGCCGACCTATGCGGCTTCATGATCGCTCTCTCAAAGCGTGGACCACGGCCCAATGCTAACATCATGGCAGACAAAGAACTCCCAACGGACACTATCGTAAGCTTTAGCAAAGTCAAGCTTAAAGATAGGCAATGCGTTGACCTGTTGTTCTTCCGCCCAATAAAGGCCCTCATAAGCCGCGGCAACATTAGTCAAAATGTTCCTCCTGTGGACAAACCCGCATCGCACCTTACTAATGGAAGAAGTCAACACTGGCTTCAACTTCTCTACCAGGGCTTTCGCAATAATCTTATACACAGAGAACAACAAGGAGATAGGCCTCCAATCATTAATAGTAGAAGGCTGCTTGATCTTAGGGATCAAGGAAATGCATGCGGTATTCAAGATCCTATCCATTTGAGAAGACTACAGCAACTCAAGATACACCTGGTACACTGACTCACCAGCCCACTCCCAATAAGTCTGAAAGAACTCCACAAGGATGCCATCAAGCCCAGGACATTTATCCTTGGCCATGCACATACATGCCGCCGCTAAATCCTCTCTAGAGAGCTCCTACTCCAAGCTCTCACGCTGGTGAGGCAGAATAGATGGCTTAACAGCCCCCAAAACAAGCTCCTGCATCTCCTGCTCATAGGGAAGAGTGCGATGTGCGAAAAACCCTGAGAAATGGGCATGCACATACCTCTGCAAATCAGCGGGATCCTCCAAAGTCCGACCATCCGACAAAGCAAGGGACGCCATAGATGCTGCATATCGCCGCTGCCTAGCCGCTTTCGAGGAAAAGAACACCGACGAACTTGTGTCCCCTCCTTCAACCGGTGGGGCCGCCTTCACACGCGCGTGCCTCCCGCACTTTAACCTGCTCCAGAGCAACAATACGCTGCAACACTGCATTCTCCCTAATGCCATCAGAAGGGTTGCATTGCCGAATCCTCTCCAGCTCTTGATAGAGACCATGCAACTCCTCCGCCGCCTCTGCCACCGCACGCCTACCAAAGACCTTGCAAAACGCTTCACCACGCCAACCAGCGGTCACCATACCGGACATACCCTTGAGGAGATGAAAAGGTATCAAGCCACAACTCGGCGCACCGGACCCGAAAATCGCATCGCCTAGAAGGGTGTTCAAAGCGGAACACCGCCCTAGAGGGCCGAGAGGGCAACCGCACCGACCGGACAAAACCCGAGGGTAATGATCAGAAATGGAGGTAGACAAAATGTTACTCCGGCGCAAAGAGGGTACACCATCCAGTGCGCATGGGGAAGCATAACACCGGTCATGCCTAGCATACGCCCGGCCTGCACCAATCTGCCTATTACAATAGGTGAAAGACAAGACCCCAGGGACCTCAACCAAGGCCAAATCCTGCAGCAAACGAGACCATTGATCCCTCTCAAACCCATGCACAACTTGGGTTCCAGAACCAGAGCGATCCTCTACTCGCTCTACCATATTGAAGTCCCCTAACAACAACCAAGCGACCTGTAACCCACCAAGGGCTCGCAACTTATTCCGAACTGTGGCCCACAAAGCACCCCGCTGAGAAGGCTGATTAGGGGCATAAACATTAACAATCCCCCACTATTGCCCTCCCTCTAACCACTTAATTATTGCCCATCGACCAAACCCGTCTGCTGCAGAGTACGTGACCTGCACATCCATCCTCCAAGCAATAAGAGTACCCCTACTAGTCCGCCCAGAAGAAGAAGCAATAGAGGCAAACTGCCTACCAACCATATTCATGAGCCTAGACATATCACCCCTGTGACACTTATGCTCCTGAATACAAACAAGCCGAAGTGCCAAAGAAACACGGGCCCTCTTACTACTAGAGGACCGCACCCCCCGCACATTCCAACTAAGGATCGACCTATTCATCCCGGAGGAGAAGTGTCCAGCCCCACATGCCTACCCACCAGGCCATCAGCCCACTCCATAGAGTCATCATCTAGAGCCAGAGGATTAATCACAACAATGTGACCCACAGCCGCTCTACGTGAGATTCCACTTCCAACACGTGTTAGAAGTCCCCCAGGAACCTCCATAGAGGCATGGGCCACACTAGTCTCTACCTCCAACTGGGCTGCTCCAACCACCTCATGCTCAGCACATACCGCTACCGGGACATCCCCACCAGGATCACCAGCCCCTCCCACAGTCCTGTCCTCAGACCTAGCCACAACCAAATCATCTGAGCCCTCCCCTGAGCCACCACGTCCCCTAGCCCCGCCATCCAATGGGCGGCCAGCAGCAAGCCTGCCCCGGCCTCGTCCCACACCACCTCTCCCAACCACACCACCTCGTCCAACTCCAGTCACTGCACCACGGAGTCCTATGTCTGTTGCCTCAGGAACAGAGGAATCCCGGGCCCCTGCATAAGCATCCGCAACCCCTATCACATCACAAGCACCAGCAAGATCATCAACATAGTCAGATGGTAGCACAATAGATGTGACGAGCCTGCCGAGTTGACCCTCTAGGCAACTCGGGATCTTGTCAATACTACGCTAATTCTAGGTTGGTATGACAAACAATTGAATATGGTGAAGAATTGAATCTTCCTCTTGCACAGCTAAATTGCACACTCAAAACTCAATGAGCAAATACTTGATATCTCAATATAATCAAATAACATTAACATCCAAAGAATCCATATTCTCAATGGTTACAGCATCCATGTTAGCAACTCAATCCTAGAAGCTTCTTGCCCATCCATGAGCCACAACAGCGCTGGTGCCATCGCCTTGCTCTTTCACTGCACATGCACTCACTGGGGTTAGTCCTCGTGACTAAGTGGGGATCCCTGGCTGCCTCTGCATGCATGGAAATACTTTGGAATCTTGGATAGCAAACATAACAATTCAAAGACACAAGAACCTATGGTGCAACGCTAGACTATGACAATAAAGAAAACATCATGAACATCAAGAGCAAAGAACATAACCGTATCAAACCATCATAAACAAACTCCTGGACAATGGGTAGCTCAGCCGACCTACATACAGGCCCCTATTAGCGACATGTTGCCCAGCCAGCTTACATTCCAAGCCCCGGTGGTGGGGTAAACCTCAGATGTGCATACCCTCTCAGCCCACGTCGGCGCACCGGGAGGACCTCTTACCATGGGGTTTCACAAGAGTTGATCCGGCGTAGCAATCCCTCGCCCGGAGAACTAACGCCCGTGTCCGCGAGCACAAGAACCAGAGAATCACGGATGAACATGAGCATGCCGGAGCAACCTAGGCCACCAACCTAGAAGCCCGACCCCTGAGGTTCCAATAGACATAATCAAATACCAAGACAACAGTAGAGCAATGCAAAGACCATGACATGTGAAGTTCATTACAATATTTATTAAACATGTGCCTAGATCATACTCTTAGCCCTTGTCGAGGTTGCCCATACAACCTAACCATGCCGAAGTAGCTAACTCATTGGTGAAGATCATGATCACAATACAAACATGTGGAGGAAGTTACAAGCCTGACTGTCATGGATGTAGCTTCAATACCTATATAATTCTTGATCAAAGGAAAGATACTAACATCTTCTATAATGCAAAACTTACCTCGAAACCATCTTCCCATGAGGAATACAACGTTCCATAACGTTTATACTTTGAATCCATTAGCTATGATGCTCTTGATAAAATACAATGCAACAACTTGAAAACTTACGATTCAAGACTTTCGGACTAGATGTACTTCATGCTATAGTCACATTCAGAAACCCCCAAGCTTCACATGGCTCTCCTTGTACCAATGTGGACCCGTCTCAATCTCAATAATCCTTGATGTCAGATGACCGCTTATTCCTATTTCAAGATCCACATGCGAACTTGATCTTTGAAATCCTTGATGCTTAGGGTCGTTGGCGCTCTACATCTCATGCTAGACTACTTTTCAGCATTAGCCCCATCTCCATGAGCTAAGAAAGATACTTTATCCCAAACCTTAGAATTTTACCATAGTTAGACAATTATCAAACAATGCATATTCTTACTATTATGATTATTCTCCCTTTCGGCTCTTCATGCTCCCGATCTCCTCATTTTGCTAAGCTCGAATGCAACCCAATTCCATCTATGAGGACTTAGCTTCATACTAGGACATGCAAATAAATTGAGAAAGGCAGCAAATACAAGACCAACAAAATAAAGCACAAAACCAAAATGACAAAAACATAACATGAACACAAAATGGCGTTGGAGAGCTCGGTGCCGACCAGATCAATCTAATTCTGCCTTTTTTAAAGTTTCCATGTTGAATCGGTTGCTCTTCATGTAATATTCAGCCATTCTTGACTTAAAATCAGCCTTACGAGGGATGTTTCCAATCATTGATTTTCTTCTCTAGCCTTATGAGTCTCCAACAAATTCATAATCTATCATATTTGCATGCAAAAATCATGTGCGGAGACTAATCATGGCAGCTCATAGCACACCTCAATTGATCAAAAGCAAAACCCCACCTGATAATTTCTTTCCACATAGACCTCTGGACCCCTTGTAATTGATTGCGCCTCCAAAGATCGTCTTCTAGCTCCAAGAAGCAAACTGCAGAAGAATAGGCATAGTGCAGTCAATTCTGACTCAGCATCACTATTTCTGTCATAACTTTTGCATACGGATGAGTTTTGGCTTGATCAGACCCATTCCGGAAAGCTTACTTAAAGACCTTTCCAACAAAAGAAAAATCACCTGAAAAGGATCTCGGGTTGCCGAGATATGATGCTTCAAATTTCGGGCTCCAAAACTGCCCAGAATTGCTCCCTACCTTCATGCTCTGCAACAATCCTTTCTCCAAAGAGATAAAACCCTAATATCATGCTGCATATATGCCATTAATATGTATATATACATATATAAATAGGTATATTGACCCATTAGGTGGCGGGACCGTTCACGATCTCCCTTCTAAAAATTAACCCATGTCCTCATGGGTCGTGATAGATTTACTGAAGCATTTCTTGATTCAAATCTCAGATCAAGCATAGCTCAACTCAACTCAAAACTTCAGCTCATGTAGCAACTTACTCTACCACGATCATATTCCAATCTTACCAGCACCATCTTACAATTGCTATCATCTTCTTGAACATGCCACAAAGAAAGACCTTACCTTCAACATCGTCAAAATTTGCTTGCCTTGGCATCTTCAACCACCTCTAGATATTGCTTATCCCTCTAAGGATACCATCTCTTGATGTCTCTGACAAAAGAAAGATCATTAGCATCACAATGCCACAACCAAAGCAAAAGCCAACTCCCAAAGATCCAACATTGCTCACTCGGGATACCAAGCGTAGCTTTAGCCCGAGTTGACCCTCTAGGCAACTTCGGGATCTTGTCAATACTACGCTAATTCTAGGTTGGTATGACAAACAATTGAATATGGTGAAGAATTGAATCTTCCTCTTGCCCCGCCACTAAATTGCACACTTAAAACTCAATGAGCAAATACTTGATATCTCAATATAATCAAATAACATTAACATCCAAAGAATCCATATTCTCAATGGTTCAAATGCACATCCATGTTAGCAACTCAATCCTAGAAGCTTCTTGCCCATCCATGAGCCTTCAAATACAACCTAACCATGCCATCGCCTTGCTCTTTCACTTGCACATGCACTCACTTGTGGGGTTAGTCCTCGTGACTAAGTGGGGATCCACGGCTGCCTCTGCATGCATGGAAATACTCTGGAATCTTGGATAGCAAACATAACAATTCAAAGACACAAGAACCTATGGTTTGAACGCTAGACTATGACAATAAAATGAAAACATCATGAACATCAAGAGCAAAGAACATAACCGAAAGTATCAAACCATCATAAACAAACTCCGGGACAATGGGTAGCTCAAGCCAGCCTACATCTGAGGCCCACATTAGCGGCATGTTGCCCAGCCGACACATTCCAAGCCCATGGCGGTGGTGGGGTAAACCTCATATCGCGCATACCCTCTCGGCCCGTCGGCACCGGAGGACCTCTTACCATGGGGTTTCTGAGTTGGACAATTATCGTAGCAATCCACTATTATGCCCGGGAGAACTAATGCCCGGTGTCCGCGAGCACAAGAACCCAATTCGAGAGAATCCTTCGGATGAACATGAGCATCTTGGAACAACCTAGGCCCAAAACCTACCTAGAGCCGGGAGGTTCCAATGAACATAATCAAATACCAAGACAACGGTAGAGAGCAATGCAAAGACCATGACATGTGAAGTTCATTACAATATTTATTAAACATGTGCCTAGATCATACTCTTAGCCCTTGTCGGGGTTGCCCATACAACCCCACCTAACCATGCCGGTAGCTAACTCATTGGTGAAGATCATGATCACAATACAAACATGTGGAGGAAGTTACAAAGCGGCCAACTGTCATGGATGTAGCTTCAATACCTATATCGTTCTTGATCAAGGAAAGATACTAACATCTTCTATAATGCAAAACTTACCTCGAAACCATCTTCCCATGAGGAATACAACGTTCCATAACGTTTATACTTTGAATCCATTAGCTATGATGCTCTTGATAAAATACAATGCAACAACTTGAAAACTTACGATTCGCTTTTCGGACTAGATGTACTTCATGCTATAGTCACATTGAAACCCCCAAGCTTCACATGGCTCTCCTTGTACCAATGTGGACCCTAATCTCAATCTCAATAATCCTTGATGTCGGGATGACCGCTTATTCCTATTTCAAGACCCACATGCGAACTTGATCTTTGAAATCCTTGATCTTGGGGGTTAGTTGGCGCTCTACATCCATTAGCTAGACTACTTTTCAGCATTAGCCCCATCTCCATGAGCTAAGAAAGATACTTTATCCCAAACCTTAGAATTTTACCATAGTTAGACAATTATCAAACAATGCATATTCTTACTATTATGATTATTACAAAATTTCGACTCTTCATGCTCAAGATCTCCTCTGGGTTTGGCTCGAATGCAACAATTCCATCTATGAGGACTTAGCTTCATACTAGGACATGCAAATAAATTGAGAAAGGCAGCAAATACAAGACCAACAAAATAAAGCACAAAACCAAAATGACAAAAACATAACATGAACACAAAATGGCGTTGGAGAGCTATATAGCCGACCCGGATCAATCTAATTCTGCCTTTTTTAAAGTTTCCATGTTGAATCGGTGCTCTTCATGTAATATTCAGCCATTCTTGACTTAAAATCAGCCTTACGGGGATGTTTCCAATCATTGATTTTCTTCTCTAGCCTTATGAGTCTCCAACAAATTCATAATCTATCATATTTGCATGCAAAAATCGTCATGTGCCAGACTAATCATGGCAGCTCATAGCACACCTCAATTGATCAAAAGCAAAACCCCACCTGATAATTTCTTTCCACATAGACCTCTGGACCCCTTGTAATTGATTGCGCCTCAAAGATCGTCTTCTAGCTCCAAGAAGCAAGCTGGGAAGAATAGGCATAGTGCAGTCAATTCTGACTCAGCATCACTATTTCTGTAATAACTTTTGCATACGGATGAGTTTTGGCTTGATCAGACCCATTCCGGAAAGCTTACTTAAAGACCTTTCCAACAAAAGAAAAATCACCTGAAAAGGATCTCGGGTTGCCGAGATATGATGCTTCAAATTTCGGGCTCCAAAACTGCCCAGAATTGCTCCCTACCTTCATGCTCTGCAACAATCCTTTCTCCAAAGAGATAAAACCCTAATATCATGCTGCATATATGCCATTAATATGTATATATACATATATAAATAGGTATATTGACCCATTAGGTGGCCAGGACCGTTCTGATCTCCCCTTCTAAAATTAACCCATGTCCTCATGGGTTAGGTGATAAATTCTTGAAGCATTTCTTGATTCAAATCTCAGATCAAGCATAGCTCAACTCAACTCAAAACTTCAGCTCATGTAGCAACTTACTCTACCACGATCATATTCCAATCTTACCAGCACCATCTTACAATTGCTATCATCTTACTGAACATGCCACAAGAAAGACCTTACCTTCAACATCGTCAAAATTTGCTTGCCTTGGCATCTTCAACCACCTCTAGATATTGCTTATCCCTCTAAGGATACCATCTCTTGATGTCTCTCTGAAAGAAAAGATCATTAGCATCACAATGCCACAACCAAAAGCGAGCCAACTCCCAAAAGATCCAACATTGCTCGATACCAAGCTGTGGCCCGCACTGCCGGAGTTGACCCTCTAGGCAACTCGGGATCTTGTCAATACTACGCTAATTCTAGGTTGGTAAGACAAACAATTGAATATGGTGAAGAATTGAATCTTCCTCTTGCCGCCCATTAAATTGCACACTCAAAACTCAATGAGCAAATACTTGATATCTCAATATAATCAAATAACATTAACATCCAAAGAATCCATATTCTCAATGGTTACAGCATCCATGTTAGCAACTCAATCCTAGAAGCTTCTTGCCCATCCATGAGCCACAACAGCGCTGGTGCCATCGCCTTGCTCTTTCACTTTGCACATGCACTCCCTTTGGGGTTAGTCCTCGTGACTAAGTGGGGATCCACGCCTGCCTGCATGCATGGAAATACTCACGGAATCTTGGATAGCAAACATAACAATTCAAAGACACAAGAACCTATGGTGCAACGCTAGACTATGACAATAAAGAAAACATCATGAACATCAAGAGCAAAGAACATAACGAGTATCAAACCATCATAAACAAACTCGGGACAATGGGTAGCTCGGCCCGACCTACATCTGAGGGCCACATTAGCGACATGTTGCCCGGCCGACTTACATTCCAAGCCCTGTAGCAGGTGGTGGGGTAAACCTCGTATGCGCATACCCTCTCAGCCCACGTCTGGCACTGGAGGACCTCTTACCATGGGGTTTCACAAGAGTTGGTGGCGTAGCAATCCCTGCCGAGGAGAACTAGCGCCCGGTGTCCGCGAGCACAAGAACCCTGAGAATCCGCAGGATGAACATGAGCATCTTGGGAGCAACCTAGGCCCACCAGAACCTAGAAGCCCGACCCCGGAGGTTCCAATAGACATAATCAAATACCAAGACAACAGTAGAGCAATGCAAAGACCATGACATGTGAAGTTCATTACAATATTTATTAAACATGTGCCTAGATCATACTCTTAGCCCTTGTCGAGGTTGCCCATACAACCTAACCATGCCGAAGTAGCTAACTCATTGGTGAAGATCATGATCACAATACAAACATGTGGAGGAAGTTACAAGCCTGACTGTCATGGATGTAGCTTCAATACCTATATCGTTCTTGATCAAGGAAAGATACTAACATCTTCTATAATGCAAAACTTACCTCGAAACCATCTTCCCATGAGGAATACAACGTTCCATAACGTTTATACTTTGAATCCATTAGCTATGATGCTCTTGATAAAATACAATGCAACAACTTGAAAACTTACAGTTACGCACTCAGACTAGATGTACTTCATGCTATAGTCACATTCAAAACCCCCAAGCTTCACATGGCTCTCCTTGTACCAATGTGGACCCGTCTCAATCTCAATAATCCTTTATGTCGGATGACCGCTTATTCCTATTTCAAGATCCACATGCGAACTTGATCTTTGAAATCCTTGATGCGGGGTCGTTGGCTCTACATCATGCTAGACTACTTTTCAGCATTAGCCCCATCTCCATGAGCTAAGAAAGATACTTTATCCCAAACCTTAGAATTTTACCATAGTTAGACAATTATCAAACAATGCATATTCTTACTATTATGATTATTACGCTTTCGGACTCTTCATGCTCCGGATCTCCTCATTTTAAAGCTCGAATGCAACCCAATTCCATCTATGAGGACTTAGCTTCATACTAGGACATGCAAATAAATTGAGAAAGGCAGCAAATACAAGACCAACAAAATAAAGCACAAAACCAAAATGACAAAAACATAACATGAACACAAAATGGCGTTGGAGGCTTCGGTGCCGACCCGGATCAATCTAATTCTGCCTTTTTTTTAAGTTTCCATGTTGAATCGGTGCTCTTCATGTAATATTCAGCCATTCTTGACTTAAAATCAGCCTTACAGGGGATGTTTCCAATCATTGATTTTCTTCTCTAGCCTTATGAGTCTCCAACAAATTCATAATCTATCATATTTGCATGCAAAAATCATATGCCAAACTAATCATGGCAGCTCATAGCACACCTCAATTGATCAAAAGCAAAACCCCACCTGATAATTTCTTTCCACATAGACCTCTGGACCCCTTGTAATTGATTAGCCTCCAAAGATCGTCTTCTAGCTCCAAGAAGCAAGCTGCGGAAGAATAGGCATAGTGCAGTCAATTCTGACTCAACATCACTATTTCTGTCATAACTTTTGCATACGGATGAGTTTTGGCTTGATCAGACCCATTCCGGAAAGCTTACTTAAAGACCTTTCCAACAAAAAGAAAAATCACCTGAAAAAAGATCTCGGGTTGCCGAGATATGATGCTTCAAATTTCGGGCTCCAAAACTGCCCAGAATTGCTCCCTACCTTCATGCTCTGCAACAATCCTTTCTCCAAAGAGATAAAACCTAATATCATGCTGCATATATGCCATTAATATGTATATATACATATATAAATAGGTATATATTGACCCATTAGGTGGCCAGGACCGTTCTGATCTCCCCTTCTAAAAATTAACCCATGTCCTCATGGGTGGTGATAGATTCTTGAAGCATTTCTTGATTCAAATCTCAGGATCAAGCATAGCTCAACTCAACTCAAAACTTCAGCTCATGTAGCAACTTACTCTACCACGATCATATTCCAATCTTACCAGCACCATCTTACAATTGCTATCATCTTACTGAACATGCCACAAGAAAGACCTTACCTTCAACATCGTCAAAATTTGCTTGCCTTGGCATCTTCAACCACCTCTAGATATTGCTTATCCCTCTAAGGATACCATCTCTTGATGTCTCTGAAAAGAAAGATCATTAGCATCACAATGCCACAACCAAGCGAGCCAACTCCCAAAGATCCAACATTGCTCACGATACCAAGCGTGGCGAGGCCTGCGGAGTTGACCCTCTAGGCAACTTCGGGATCTTGTCAATACTACGCTAATTCTAGGTTGGTAAGACAAACAATTGAATATGGTGAAGAATTGAATCTTCCTCTTGCCGCAAAATTGCACACTCAAAACTCAATGAGCAAATACTTGATATCTCAATATAATCAAATAACATTAACATCCAAAGAATCCATATTCTCAATGGTTACAGCATCCATGTTAGCAACTCAATCCTAGAAGCTTCTTGCCCATCCATGAGCCACAACAGCGCTGGTGCCATCGCCTTGCTCTTTCACTGCACATGCACTCCTTTGGGGTTAGTCCTCGTGACTAAGTGGGGATCCCTGGCTGCCTCTGCATGCATGGAAATACTCTGGAATCTTGGATAGCAAACATAACAATTCAAAGACACAAGAACCTATGGTGCAACGCTAGACTATGACAATAAAGAAAACATCATGAACATCAAGAGCAAAGAACATAACGAGTATCAAACCATCATAAACAAACTCGGGACAATGGGTAGCTCGGCCGACCTACATCACGAGGCCACATTGGCGGCATGTTGCCCGGCCGACTTACATTCCAAGCCACAGCGGTGGTGGGGTAAACCTGTTATTATCGCATACCCTCTCGACCCCGTCGTCGGCAGGGAGGACCTCTTACCATGGGGTTTCACAAGAGTTGACCCGGCGTAGCAATCCACTGCCGGGAGAACTAGCGCCGGTGTCCGCGAGCACAAGAACCCGCGAGAGAATCCGCGGATGAACATGAGCATGCGGAACAACCTAGGCCACCCGAACCTAGAAGCCCGACCCGGAGGTTCCAATAGACATAATCAAATACCAAGACAACGGTAGAGCAATGCAAAGACCATGACATGTGAAGTTCATTACAATATTTATTAAACATGTGCCTAGATCATACTCTTAGCCCTTGTCGGGGTTGCCCATACAACCTAACCATGCGAGTAGCTAACTCATTGGTGAAGATCATGATCACAATACAAACATGTGGAGGAAGTTACAAGCATTTGTCATGGATGTAGCTTCAATACCTATATCGTTCTGATCAAGGAAAGATACTAACATCTTCTATAATGCAAAACTTACCTCGAAACCATCTTCCCATGAGGAATACAGCGTTCCATAGCGTTTATACTTTGAATCCATTAGCTATGATGCTCTTGATAAAATACAATGCAACAACTTGAAAACTTACGATTCACCTTTTCGGACTAGATGTACTTCATGCTATAGTCACATTCAGAAACCCCCAAGCTTCACATGGCTCTCCTTGTACCAATGTGGACCCGTCTCAATCTCAATAATCCTTGATGTCGGATGACCGCTTATTCCTATTTCAAGATCCACATCACGAACTTGATCTTTGAAATCCTTGATCTTAGAGGGGGTGGTTGGCGCTCTACATCGTGCTAGACTACTTTTCAGCATTAGCCCCATCTCCATGAGCTAAGAAAGATACTTTATCCCAAACCTTAGAATTTTACCATAGTTAGACAATTATCAAACAATGCATATTCTTACTATTATGATTATTACCTTTCGGCTCTTCATGCTCCGATCTCCTCATTTGCTAAGCTTCGAATGCAACCCAATTCCATCTATGAGGACTTAGCTTCATACTAGGACATGCAAATAAATTGAGAAAGGCAGCAAATACAAGACCAACAAAATAAAGCACAAAACCAAAATGACAAAAACATAACATGAACACAAAATGGCGTTGGAGGCTTCGGTGCCGACCAGATCAATCTAATTACGCCTTTTTTAAAGTTTCCATGTTGAATCGGTGCTCTTCATGTAATATTCAGCCATTCTTGACTTAAAATCAGCCTTACAGGGGATGTTTCCAATCATTGATTTTCTTCTCTAGCCTTATGAGTCTCCAACAAATTCATAATCTATCATATTTGCATGCAAAAATCATGTGCAAACTAATCATGGCAGCTCATAGCACACCTCAATTGATCAAAAGCAAAACCCCACCTGATAATTTCTTTCCACATAGACCTCTGGACCCCTTGTAATTGATTGCGCCTCCAAAGATCGTCTTCTAGCTCCAAGAAGCAAGCTGCGAAGAATAGGCATAGTGCAGTCAATTCTGACTCAGCATCACTATTTCTGTCATAACTTTTGCATACGGATGAGTTTTGGCTTGATCAGACCCATTCCGGAAAGCTTACTTAAAGACCTTTCCAACAAAAGAAAAATCACCTGAAAAGGATCTCGGGTTGCCGAGATATGATGCTTCAAATTTCGGGCTCCAAAACTGCCCAGAATTGCTCCCTACCTTCATGCTCTGCAACAATCCTTTCTCCAAAGAGATAAAACCCTAATATCATGCTGCATATATGCCATTAATATGTATATATACATATATAAATAGGTATATTGACCCATTAGGTGGCGGGACCGTTCTGATCTCCCCTTCTAAAAATTAACCCATGTCCTCATGGGTGCGTGATAAATTCTTGAAGCATTTCTTGATTCAAATCTCAGGATCAAGCATAGCTCAACTCAACTCAAAACTTCAGCTCATGTAGCAACTTACTCTACCACGATCATATTCCAATCTTACCAGCACCATCTTACAATTGCTATCATCTTACTGAACATGCCACAAGAAAGACCTTACCTTCAACATCGTCAAAATTTGCTTGCCTTGGCATCTTCAACCACCTCTAGATATTGCTTATCCCTCTAAGGATACCATCTCTTGATGTCTCTGAAAAGAAAGATCATTAGCATCACAATGCCACAACCAAGCGAGCCAACTCCCAAAGATCCAACATTGCTCGATACCAAAAACCGCTGTGGCGAGCCTGCCGAGGTTGACCCTCCTAGCACTACTTCGGGGATCTTGTCAATACTACCAAGTCTAATTCTAGGTTGGTATGACAAACAATTGAATATGGTGAAGAATTGGTGAATCTTCCTCTTGCCGCGACTAAATTGCACACTCAAAACTCAATGAGCAAATACTTGATATCTCAATATAATCAAATAACATTAACATCCAAAGAATCCATATTCTCAATGGTTCTGACATCCATGTTAGCAACTCAATCCTAGAAGCTTCTTGCCCATCCATGAGCCCTACAACTTGGCTGGTGCCATCGCCTTGCTCTTTCCTTTGCACATGCACTCAGGGGTTAGTCCTGCATTGACTAAGTGGGGATCCACACGGCTGCCTCTGCATGCATGGAAATACTGCGGAATCTTGGATAGCAAACATAACAATTCAAAGACACAAGAACCTATGGTTACAGCAGCTAGACTATGACAATAAAGAAAACATCATGAACATCAAGAGCAAAGAACATAACCCGGTATCAAACCATCATAAACAAACTCGGGACAATGGGTAGCTCAGCCAGCCTACATCTGAGGGCCACGATTGGCGACATGTTGCCCGGCCGACTTACATTCCAAGCCACATAGCGGTGGTGGGGTAAACCTCGTTATCGCGCGCATACCCTCTCATTACGTCGGCCTTTGGAGGACCTCTTACCATGGGGTTTCACAAGAGTTGGCCCGGCGTAGCAATCCCTGCCGGAGAACTAGCGCCCGGTGTCCGCGAGCACAAGAACCCGCGAGAGAATCCGCGGATGAACATGAGCATCTTGGGGAACAACCTAGGCCCCGCGAACCTAGAAGCCCGACCCGGAGGTTCAATAGACATAATCAAATACCAAGACAACGGTAGAGCAATGCAAAGACCATGACATGTGAAGTTCATTACAATATTTATTAAACATGTGCCTAGATCATACTCTTAGCCCTTGTCGAGGGTTGCCCATACAACCTAACCATGCGAAAGTAGCTAACTCATTGGTGAAGATCATGATCACAATACAAACATGTGGAGGAAGTTACAAGCATTGTCATGGATGTAGCTTCAATACCTATATCGTTCTTGATCAAGGAAAGATACTAACATCTTCTATAATGCAAAACTTACCTCGAAACCATCTTCCCATGAGGAATACAGCGTTCCATAGCGTTTATACTTTGAATCCATTAGCTATGATGCTCTTGATAAAATACAATGCAACAACTTGAAAACTTACGATTCGCTTTCGGACTAGATGTACTTCATGCTATAGTCACATTCGAAAACCCCAAGCTTCACATGGCTCTCCTTGTACCAATGTGGACCCGTCTCAATCTCAATAATCCTTGATGTCGGATGACCAGCTTATTCCTATTTCAAGATCCACATGCGAACTTGATCTTTGAAATCCTTGATCTTGGGGGTGCGTTGGCTCTCTACATCGTGCTAGACTACTTTTCAGCATTAGCCCCATCTCCATGAGCTAAGAAAGATACTTTATCCCAAACCTTAGAATTTTACCATAGTTAGACAATTATCAAACAATGCATATTCTTACTATTATGATTATTACGCTTTCGGCTCTTCATGCTCCGATCTCCTCTGGCTGCTAAGCTTCGAATGCAACCCAATTCCATCTATGAGGACTTAGCTTCATACTAGGACATGCAAATAAATTGAGAAAGGCAGCAAATACAAGACCAACAAAATAAAGCACAAAACCAAAATGACAAAAACATAACATGAACACAAAATGGCGTTGGAGAGCTTCGGTGCCGACCAGGATCAATCTAATTACGCCTTTTTTTAAAGTTTCCATGTTGAATCGGTGCTCTTCATGTAATATTCAGCCATTCTTGACTTAAAATCAGCCTTACGGGGGATGTTTCCAATCATTGATTTTCTTCTCTAGCCTTATGAGTCTCCAACAAATTCATAATCTATCATATTTGCATGCAAAAATCATGTGCTGCAGACTAATCATGGCAGCTCATAGCACACCTCAATTGATCAAAAGCAAAAAACCCCACCTGATAATTTCTTTCCACATAGACCTCTGGACCCCTTGTAATTGATTAGCCTCCAAAGATGCGTCTTCTAGCTCCAAGAAGCAAAGCTACTGAAGAATAGGCATAGTGCAGTCAATTCTGACTCAGCATCACTATTTCTGTCATAACTTTTGCATACGGATGAGTTTTGGCTTGATCAGACCCATTCCGGAAAGCTTACTTAAAGACCTTTCCAACAAAGAAAAATCACCTGAAAAGGATCTCGGGTTGCCGAGATATGATGCTTCAAATTTCGGGCTCCAAAACTGCCCAGAATTGCTCCCTACCTTCATGCTCTGCAACAATCCTTTCTCCAAAGAGATAAAACCCTAATATCATGCTGCATATATGCCATTAATATGTATATATACATATATAAATAGGTATATTGACCCATTAGGTGGCGGGACCGTTCTGATCTCCCCTTCTAAAAATTAACCCATGTCCTCATGGGTGCGTGATAATTCTTGAAGCATTTCTTGATTCAAATCTCAGATCAAGCATAGCTCAACTCAACTCAAAACTTCAGCTCATGTAGCAACTTACTCTACCACGATCATATTCCAATCTTACCAGCACCATCTTACAATTGCTATCATCTTACTGAACATGCCACAAGAAAGACCTTACCTTCAACATCGTCAAAATTTGCTTGCCTTGGCATCTTCAACCACCTCTAGATATTGCTTATCCCTCTAAGGATACCATCTCTTGATGTCTCTGAAAGAAAGATCATTAGCATCACAATGCCACAACCAAGCGAGAGGGCGACCAACTCCCAAAGATCAACATTGCTCGATACCAAGCTTCGTGACGAGGCTGTAGGGAGTTGACCCTCTAGGCAACTTCGGGATCTTGTCAATACTAAGCTAATTCTAGGTTGGTATGACAAACAATTGAATATGGTGAAGAATTGAATCTTCCTCTTGCCGCGACTAAATTGCACACTCAAAACTCAATGAGCAAATACTTGATATCTCAATATAATCAAATAACATTAACATCCAAAGAATCCATATTCTCAATGGTTCACGGCATCCATGTTAGCAACTCAATCCTAGAAGCTTCTTGCCCATCCATGAGCCACAACGGCCCGGTGCCATCGCCTTGCTCTTTCAACGCACATGCACTCAGGGGGTTAGTCCTGCGTGACTAAGTGGGGATCCACGGCTGCCTCTGCATGCATGGAAATACTCTGGAATCTTGGATAGCAAACATAACAATTCAAAGACACAAGAACCTATGGTTACAGCGTAGACTATGACAATAAAGAAAACATCATGAACATCAAGGCAAAGAACATAACCCGGTATCAAACCATCATAAACAAACTCGGGACAATGGGTAGCTCGGCCGACCTACATCTGAGGCCACGATTAGCGACATGTTGCCCGGCCGGCTTACATTCAAGCCACAGTAGCGGTGGTGGGGTAAACCTCGTATCGCCCTCTCAGCCCGCGTCGGCCTTTGGAGGACCTCTTACCATGGGGTTTCACAAGAGTTGGCCCCGCGTAGCAATCCACGCGGGAGAACTAGCGCCCGGTGTCCGCGAGCACAAGAACCCGAGAGAATCCGCAGGATGAACATGAGCATGCGGACAACCTAGGCCACCGAACCTAGAAGCCCGACCAGGAGGTTCCAATAGACATAATCAAATACCAAGACAACAGTAGAGCAATGCAAAGACCATGACATGTGAAGTTCATTACAATATTTATTAAACATGTGCCTAGATCATACTCTTAGCCCTTGTCGAGGTTGCCCATACAACCTAACCATGCCGAGTAGCTAACTCATTGGTGAAGATCATGATCACAATACAAACATGTGGAGGAAGTTACAAGCATTTGTCATGGATGTAGCTTCAATACCTATATCGTTCTTGATCAAGGAAAGATACTAACATCTTCTATAATGCAAAACTTACCTCGAAACCATCTTCCCATGAGGGAATACAGCGTTCCATAGCGTTTATACTTTGAATCCATTAGCTATGATGCTCTTGATAAAATACAATGCAACAACTTGAAAACTTACAGTTACGCACTCAGACTAGATGTACTTCATGCTATAGTCACATTCAGAAACCCCCAAGCTTCACATGGCTCTCCTTGTACCAATGTGGACCCGTCTCAATCTCAATAATCCTTGATGTCGGATGGCCAGCTTATTCCTATTTCAAGATCCACATGCGAACTTGATCTTTGAAATCCTTGATGCCGGGGGTGGTTGGCTCTACATCTGTGCTAGACTACTTTTCAGCATTAGCCCCATCTCCATGAGCTAAGAAAGATACTTTATCCCAAACCTTAGAATTTTACCATAGTTAGACAATTATCAAACAATGCATATTCTTACTATTATGATTATTACGCTTTCGACTCTTCATGCTCCGATCTCCTCTGTTGCTAAGCTTCGAATGCAACAATTCCATCTATGAGGACTTAGCTTCATACTAGGACATGCAAATAAATTGAGAAAGGCAGCAAATACAAGACCAACAAAATAAAGCACAAAACCAAAATGACAAAAACATAACATGAACACAAAATGGCGTTGGAGGCTTCGGTCTTGGGCCAGATCAATCTAATTCTGCCTTTTTTTTTAGTTTCCATGTTGAATCGGTTGCTCTTCATGTAATATTCAGCCATTCTTGACTTAAAATCAGCCTTACGGGGATGTTTCCAATCATTGATTTTCTTCTCTAGCCTTATGAGTCTCCAACAAATTCATAATCTATCATATTTGCATGCAAAAATCATGTCTTGAACTAATCATGGCAGCTCATAGCACACCTCAATTGATCAAAAGCAAAACCCCACCTGATAATTTCTTTCCACATAGACCTCTGGACCCCTTGTAATTGATTAGCCTCAAAGATGCGTCTTCTAGCTCCAAAAACAAAGCTGCTTGGAAGAATAGGCATAGTGCAGTCAATTCTGACTCAGCATCACTATTTCTGTCATAACTTTTGCATACGGATGAGTTTTGGCTTGATCAGACCCATTCCGGAAAGCTTACTTAAAGACCTTTCCAACAAAGAAAAATCACCTGAAAAGGATCTCGGGTTGCCGAGATATGATGCTTCAAATTTCGGGCTCCAAAACTGCCCAGAATTGCTCCCTACCTTCATGCTGCGCAACAATCCTTTCTCCAAAGAGATAAAACCCTAATATCATGCTGCATATATGCCATTAATATGTATATATACATATATAAATAGGTATATTGACCCATTAGGTGGCGGGACCGTTCTGTCTCCCCTTCTAAAATTAACCCATGTCCTCATGGGTGCGTGATAGATTCTTGAAGCATTTCTTGATTCAAATCTCCGGATCAAGCATAGCTCAACTCAACTCAAAACTTCAGCTCATGTAGCAACTTACTCTACCACGATCATATTCCAATCTTACCAGCACCATCTTACAATTGCTATCATCTTCTTGAACATGCCACAAGAAAGACCTTACCTTCAACATCGTCAAAATTTGCTTGCCTTGGCATCTTCAACCACCTCTAGATATTGCTTATCCCTCTAAGGATACCATCTCTTGATGTCTCCCAAAGAAAGATCATTAGCATCACAATGCCACAACCAAGCGAGCCAACTCCCAAAGATCCAACATTGCTCGATACCAAGCTTTGCAAATTACCCAGCATATAGGCACCCATGGGTTGACCCTCTATACCAAGGCAACTTCGGGATCTTGTCAATCAATACTCTACGCTAATTCTAGGTTGGTATGACAAACAATTGAATATGGTGAAGAATTGAATCTTCCTCTTGCCTGACTAAAATTGCACACTCAAAACTCAATGAGCAAATACTTGATATCTCAATATAATCAAATAACATTAACATCCAAAGAATCCATATTCTCAATGGTTCACGACATCCATGTTAGCAACTCAATCCTAGAAGCTTCTTGCCCATCCATGAGCCTAACGGCCCGGCTGGTGCCATCGCCTTGCTCTTTCAACTTTGCACATGCACTCAGCTTTGGGGTTAGTCCTGCATTGACTAAGTGGGGATCCTGGCTGCCTCTGCATGCATGGAAATACTCACGGAATCTTGGATAGCAAACATAACAATTCAAAGACACAAGAACCTATGGTTACAGCAGCTAGACTATGACAATAAAGAAAACATCATGAACATCAAGAGCAAAGAACATAACGGTATCAAACCATCATAAACAAACTCGGGGACAATGGGTAGCTCAGCCGACCTACATCTGAGGGCCACGATTGGCGACATGTTGCCCGGCCGACTTACATTCAAGCCACATGCGGGTGGTGGGGTGAACCTGCGTATCGCATACCCTCTCGACCCGTCGTCGGCGGAGGACCTCTTACCATGGGGTTTCACAAGGGTTGGCCCGGCGTAGCAATCCTGCCCGGAGAACTAGCGCCCGGTGTCCGCGAGCACAAGAACCCTGAGAGAATCCGCGGATGAACATGAGCATGCGGGAGCAACCTAGGCCACCGAACCTAGAAGCCCGGACCCAGGAGGTTCCAATAGACATAATCAAATACCAAGACAACGGTAGAGCAATGCAAAGACCATGACATGTGAAGTTCATTACAATATTTATTAAACATGTGCCTAGATCATACTCTTAGCCCTTGTGGGGTTGCCCATACAACCTAACCATGCGAGTAGCTAACTCATTGGTGAAGATCATGATCACAATACAAACATGTGGAGGAAGTTACAAGCACATTTGTCATGGATGTAGCTTCAATACCTATATCGTTCTTGATCAAGGAAAGATACTAACATCTTCTATAATGCAAAACTTACCTCGAAACCATCTTCCCATGAGAATACAGCGTTCCATAGCGTTTATACTTTGAATCCATTAGCTATGATGCTCTTGATAAAATACAATGCAACAACTTGAAAACTTACGATTCTCCTTTTCGGACTAGATGTACTTCATGCTATAGTCACATTCGAAACCCCAAGCTTCACATGGCTCTCCTTGTACCAATGTGGACCCGTCTCAATCTCAATAATCCTTGATGTCGGATGACCGCTTATTCCTATTTCAAGATCCACATCTGCGAACTTGATCTTTGAAATCCTTGATGCCGGGTGGATTGGCTCTACATCGTGCTGACTACTTTTCAGCATTAGCCCCATCTCCATGAGCTAAGAAAGATACTTTATCCCAAACCTTAGAATTTTACCATAGTTAGACAATTATCAAACAATGCATATTCTTACTATTATGATTATTACGCTTTCGGCTCTTCATGCTCCGATCTCCTCTGGCGCTAAGCTCGAATGCAACCCAATTCCATCTATGAGGACTTAGCTTCATACTAGGACATGCAAATAAATTGAGAAAGGCAGCAAATACAAGACCAACAAAATAAAGCACAAAACCAAAATGACAAAAACATAACATGAACACAAAATGGCGTTGGAGGCTTCGGTGCCGACCCGGATCAATCTAATTCTGCCTTTTTAAAGTTTCCATGTTGAATCGGTTATCTTCATGTAATATTCAGCCATTCTTGACTTAAAATCAGCCTTACAGGGATGTTTCCAATCATTGATTTTCTTCTCTAGCCTTATGAGTCTCCAACAAATTCATAATCTATCATATTTGCATGCAAAAATCGTAATGCTTGAGACTAATCATGGCAGCTCATAGCACACCTCAATTGATCAAAAGCAAAACCCACCTGATAATTTCTTTCCACATAGACCTCTGGACCCCTTGTAATTGATTAGCCTCCAAAGATGGTCTTCTAGCTCCAAAAGCAAGCTGCGGAAGAATAGGCATAGTGCAGTCAATTCTGACTCAGCATCACTATTTCTGTCATAACTTTTGCATACGGATGAGTTTTGGCTTGATCAGACCCATTCCGGAAAGCTTACTTAAAGACCTTTCCAACAAAGAAAAATCACCTGAAAAGGATCTCGGGTTGCCGAGATATGATGCTTCAAATTTCGGGCTCCAAAACTGCCCAGAATTGCTCCCCTACCTTCATGCTCTGCAACAATCCTTTCTCCAAAGAGATAAAACCCTAATATCATGCTGCATATATGCCATTAATATGTATATACATATATAAAATAGGTATATTGACCCATTAGGTGGCGGGGACCGTTCTGATCTCCCCTTCTAAAATTAACCCATGTCCTCATGGGTGCGTGATAATTCTTGAAGCATTTCTTGATTCAAATCTCCGATCAAGCATAGCTCAACTCAACTCAAAACTTCAGCTCATGTAGCAACTTACTCTACCACGATCATATTCCAATCTTACCAGCACCATCTTACAATTGCTATCATCTTCTTGAACATGCCACAAGAAAGACCTTACCTTCAACATGGTCAAAATTTGCTTGCCTTGGCATCTTCAACCACCTCTAGATATTGCTTATCCCTCTAAGGATACCATCTCTTGATGTCTCTGAAAGAAAGATCATTAGCATCACAATGCCACAACCAAGCGAGCCAACTCCCAAAGATCCAACATTGCTCACGATACCAAGCGTGGCCGAGCTGTAGGGGTTGACCCTCTAGGCAACTTCGGGATCTTGTCAATACTAAGCTAATTCTAGGTTGGTATGACAAACAATTGAATATGGTGAAGAATTGAATCTTCCTCTTGCACAGCTAAATTGCACACTCAAAACTCAATGAGCAAATACTTGATATCTCAATATAATCAAATAACATTAACATCCAAAGAATCCATATTCTCAATGGTTCACGACATCCATGTTAGCAACTCAATCCTAGAAGCTTCTTGCCCATCCATGAGCCTAGCGGTGGCTGGTGCCATCGCCTTGCTCTTTCCTTGCACATGCACTCCAGGGGGTTAGTCCTGCATTGACTAAGTGGGGATCCACGGCTGCCTCTGCATGCATGGAAATACTGCGGAATCTTGGATAGCAAACATAACAATTCAAAGACACAAGAACCTATGGTTACAGCTAGACTATGACAATAAAGAAAACATCATGAACATCAAGAGCAAAGAACATAACGGTATCAAACCATCATAAACAAACTTCGGGACAATGGGTAGCTCAGCCGACCTACATCTGAGGGCCTGATTAGCGGCATGTTGCCCGACCCGACTTACATTCCAAGCCACAGTAGCGGTGGTGGGGTGAACCTCATTATCGCATACCCTCTCGACCCGCGTCGGCAGCGGAGGACCTCTTACCATGGGGTTTCACAAGAGTTGGTGGCGTAGCAATCCACCGGGAGAACTAGCGCCCGGTGTCCGCGAGCACAAGAACCCGCGAGAGAATCCGCAGGATGAACATGAGCATGCGAGGACAACCTAGGCCACCGAACCTAGAAGCCGACCCAGGAGGTTCCAATAGACATAATCAAATACCAAGACAACGGTAGAGCAATGCAAAGACCATGACATGTGAAGTTCATTACAATATTTATTAAACATGTGCCTAGATCATACTCTTAGCCCTTGTCGAGGTTGCCCATACAACCTAACCATGCGAAGTAGCTAACTCATTGGTGAAGATCATGATCACAATACAAACATGTGGAGGAAGTTACAAACTGTTGTCATGGATGTAGCTTCAATACCTATATCGTTCTTGATCAAGGAAAGATACTAACATCTTCTATAATGCAAAACTTACCTCGAAACCATCTTCCCATGAGGAATACAGCGTTCCATAGCGTTTATACTTTGAATCCATTAGCTATGATGCTCTTGATAAAATACAATGCAACAACTTGAAAACTTACGATTCACGCTTTTCGGACTAGATGTACTTCATGCTATAGTCACATTCGAAACCCCAAGCTTCACATGGCTCTCCTTGTACCAATGTGGACCCGTCTCAATCTCAATAATCCTTGATGTCGGATGGCCAGCTTATTCCTATTTCAAAGATCCACATGCGAACTTGATCTTTGAAATCCTTGATCTTGGGGGTCGTTGGCGGCTCTACATCGTGCTAGACTACTTTTCAGCATTAGCCCCATCTCCATGAGCTAAGAAAGATACTTTATCCCAAACCTTAGAATTTTTACCATAGTTAGACAATTATCAAACAATGCATATTCTTACTATTATGATTATTACGCTTTCGACTCTTCATGCTCAGATCTCCTCTGGCATTTGCTAAGCTTCGAGATGCAACCAATTCCATCTATGAGGACTTAGCTTCATACTAGGACATGCAAATAAATTGAGAAAGGCAGCAAATACAAGACCAACAAAATAAAGCACAAAACCAAAATGACAAAAACATAACATGAACACAAAATGGCGTTGGAGAGCTTCGGTCTTGAGCCGGATCAATCTAATTACGCCTTTTTTTAAAGTTTCCATGTTGAATCGGTTGCTCTTCATGTAATATTCAGCCATTCTTGACTTAAAATCAGCCTTACAGGGGATGTTTCCAATCATTGATTTTCTTCTCTAGCCTTATGAGTCTCCAACAAATTCATAATCTATCATATTTGCATGCAAAAATCGTAATGCGAGACTAATCATGGCAGCTCATAGCACACCTCAATTGATCAAAAGCAAAACCCCACCTGATAATTTCTTTCCACATAGACCTCTGGACCCCTTGTGGTTGATTAAGCCTCCAAAGATGCGTCTTCTAGCTCCAAGAAACAAGCTGAGAAGAATAGGCATAGTGCAGTCAATTCTGACTCAACATCACTATTTCTGTCATAACTTTTGCATACGGATGAGTTTTGGCAGTCAGACCCATTCCGGAAAGCTTACTTAAAGACCTTTCCAACAAAAGAAAAATCACCTGAAAAGGATCTCGGGGTTGCCGAGATATGATGCTTCAAATTTCGGGCTCCAAAACTGCCCAGAATTGCTCCCTACCTTCATGCTCTTACAACAATCCTTTCTCCAAAGAGATAAAACCCTAATATCATGCTGCATATATGCCATTAATATGTATATACATATATAAATAGGTATATTGACCCATTAGGTGGCGGGGGACCGTTCTGGTCTCCCCTTCTAAAATTAACCCATGTCCTCATGGGTGCGTGATAGAATTCTTGAAGCATTTCTTGATTCAAATCTCGGATCAAGCATAGCTCAACTCAACTCAAAACTTCAGCTCATGTAGCAACTTACTCTACCCACGATCATATTCCAATCTTACCAGCACCATCTTACAATTGCTATCATCTTCTTGAACATGCCACAAGAAAGACCTTACCTTCAACATCGTCAAAATTTGCTTGCCTTGGCATCTTCAACCACCTCTAGATATTGCTTATCCCTCTAAGGATACCATCTCTTGATGTCTCTGAAAGAAAGATCATTAGCATCACAATGCCACAACCAAGCGAGCCAACTCCCAAAAGATCCAACATTGCTCATTACCAAGCTGTGGCCGAGCATGCCCTTAACCAGGAGTTGACCCTCTAGGCAACTTCGGGATCTTGTCAATACAATACTCACGCTAATTCTAGGTTGGTATGACAAACAATTGAATATGGTGAAAAATTGAATCTTCCTCTTGCATTTAAATTGCACTCAAAACTCAATGAGCAAATACTTGATATCTCAATATAATCAAATAACATTAACATCCAAAGAATCCATATTCTCAATGGTTCTGACATCCATGTTAGCAACTCAATCCTAGAAGCTTCTTGCCCATCCATGAGCCACAAGCTGGTGCCATCGCCTTGCTCTTTCAGCGCACATGCACTCAGGGGTTAGTCCTGCGTGACTAAGTGGGGATCCTGGCTGCCTCTGCATGCATGGAAATACTCTGGAATCTTGGATAGCAAACATAACAATTCAAAGACACAAGAACCTATGGTGCAGCTAGACTATGACAATAAAGAAAACATCATGAACATCAAGAGCAAAGAACATAACCAATATCAAACCATCATAAACAAACTCGGGACAATGGGTGGCTCGGCCGACCTACATCTGAGGCCACATTAGCGGCATGTTGCCCGGCCGACACATTCCAAGCCACAGTAGCGGTGGTGGGGTGAACCTCGTATCGCATACCCTCTCGACCCGTCGGCGGAGGACCTCTTACCATGGGGTTTCACAAGAGTTGGCCCGGCGTAGCAATCCCTGCCGGGAGAACTAGCGCCCGGTGTCCGCGAGCACAAGAACCTGAGAGAATCCGCGGATGAACATGAGCATGCAGGACAACCTAGGCCACAGAACCTAGAAGCGGAGCCAGGAGGTTCAATAGACATAATCAAATACCAAGACAACGGTAGAACAATGCAAAGACCATGACATGTGAAGTTCATTACAATATTTATTAAACATGTGCCTAGATCATACTCTTAGCCCTTGTGAGGGTTGCCCATACAACCTAACCATCCCGAGTAGCTAACTCATTGGTGAAGATCATGATCACAATACAAACATGTGGGAGGAAGTTACAAGCATTTTGTCATGGATGTAGCTTCAATACCTATATCGTTCTTGATCAAGGAAAGATACTAACATCTTCTATAATGCAAAACTTACCTCGAAACCATCTTCCCATGAGGAATACAACGTTCCATAGCGTTTATACTTTGAATCCATTAGCTATGATGCTCTTGATAAAATACAATGCAACAACTTGAAAACTTACGGTTCGCCTTTCGGACTAGATGTACTTCATGCTATAGTCACATTGAAAACCCCCAAAGCTTCACATGGCTCTCCTTGTACCAATGTGGACCCGTCTCAATCTCAATAATCCTTGATGTCGGAGATGGCCAGCTTATTCCTATTTCAAGATCCACATGCGAACTTGATCTTTGAAATCCTTGATCTTGGGGGTGGTTGGCTCTACATGCGTGCTAGACTACTTTTCCGCATTAGCCCCATCTCCATGAGCTAAGAAGAAGATACTTTATCCCAAACCTTAGGGAATTTTACCATGGTTAGACAATTATCAAACAATGCATATTCTTACTATTATGATTATTACCTTTCGACTCTTCATGCTCCAGATCTCCTCTTGCTAAGCTCGAGATCAACCAATTCCATCTATGAGGGACTTAGCTTCATACTAGGACATGCAAATAAATTGAGAAAGGCAACAAATACAAGACCAACAAAATAAAAGCACAAAACCAAAATGACAAAAACATAACATGAACACAAAATGGCGTTGGAGGAGCTCGGTCTTGGAGCCAGATCAATCTAATTACGCCTTTTTAAAGTTTCCATGTTAGATGATTTATGTCTTCATGTAATGTCAGCCATTCTTGACTTAAAATCAATACTTCGGGGATGTTTCTGATCATTGATTTCTTCTGTATATAGGATATATAAATTCTTAATCTATCATATTTGCATGCAAAATCATATAGAGATATCGCTGGCAGCTCACTTACCTCATTGATCAAAAGCAAAACCCACCTGATAGCGGCCCTACTTTTCCACATAGACTACTGGACCCTTAACAGTGGTGACCTTCCAGGGTATCTTCTAGCTCCAAGAAACCAAGCTGAGGAAGAATAAGGTAGTCTGATCTTCGTGACTCCAGCATCCTTCCTTCTGTCATGGCACTTTTTGCATACGGATGGTTTTGGCAGTCAGACCCACATTTCAGACTTACCAAGAGAGACCTTTCCAACAAAATACTTATAGAAAGGGATCTGGGGTTGCGGATATGATGCTTCGGGCTCCAAAACTGCAATTGCTCTACCTTCATGCTCACCTCTTAGCAATCCCTTTCAAGAGATAAAACTTAATATATTCCTGTATATGCCATTTAATATGTATATGCATATATAATAGGTATGGAGGCCCATTGGGTGGCAGGGACGTTACGGTCTCCCTTCTAAAATTAACCCATGTCCTCATGGGTGGTGATAGGCCCCTAACTGAAGCATTTTCTTGATTCAAATCTCGAGATCAAGCATAAGCTCAACTCAACTCTCAAAACTTCAGCTCGTAGCAGCAACTTACTCTACCGATCATATTCAATCTTACCCGGCACCATGTACAATTGCTATCATCTTCTTGAACATGCCACAGAAGACCTTACCTTCCAACATCGTCAAAATTTGCTTGCCTTGGCATCTTCAACCACCTCTAGATGTGCTTATCCCTCTGGATACCATCTCTTGATGTCTACGAAAGAAAGATCATTAGCATCAAATGCCACAACCAATGACCCAACTCCCAAAGATCAGCATACGATACCAAGCTGTGGCGAACTGCTTAGAGTTGACCCTCTAGGCAACTTCGGGGATCTTGTCTCACGCTAATTCTAGGTTGGTATGACAAACAATTGAGAATATGGTGAAGAATTGGATGCTTCTTCTTGCCACAGCTAAATTGCACACTCAAAACTCAATGAGCAATGCTTGATATCTGTATAATCCATTAACATTAACATCCAAGTCCATATTCTCAATGGTTCTGACATCCATGTTAGCAACTCAATCCTAGAAGCTTCCCCGCCCATCCATGAGCCTAGCGGCTGGTGCCATCGCCTTGCTCTTTCACTTGCACATGCACTCCTTGCGGGGTTAGTCCTACCGTGACTAAGTGGGATCCACAGGCTGCATGCATGGAAATACTCACGGAATCTTGGATAGCAAACAACAATTCAAAGACACAAGAACCTATGGTGCAGCAGCTAGACGCTATGACAATAAAAAAGCATCATGAACATCAAGAGCAAAGAACATAACCGAGGTATCAAGCCATCATAAACAAACTTCGGGACAATGGTGAAAGCCAGCGGCCTACATCTGAGGGCCACGATTAGCGGCATGTTGCCCGGCCGACACATTCCAAGCCACGTAGCCGGTGGTGGGGTGAACCTCGTGTCGCACCCTCTCGGCCCGTGCGGCAGCGGAGGACCTCTTGCCATGGGGTTTCACAAGGATTATTGACGGTAGCAATCCACGCGGAGAACTATTCCGGTGTCCGCGAGCACAAGAACCAGGAGTCCTGAGGATAAGCATGAGCATCTTGAGACAGCCTAGACCCTTAGAACCTAGAAGCGGAGCCAGGGAGGTTCCAATAGACATAATCAAATACCAAGACAACGGTAGAGCAATGCAAAGACCGCTGACATGTGAAGTTCATTACGTATTTATTAAACATGTGCCTAGATCATACTCAGCCCTTGTAGGGTTGCCCATACAACCCTAACCATGCGAGTATTTAACTCATTGGTGAGAAGATCATGATCCTGATACAAACATGTGGAGGAAGTTCACGAGCACATTTGTCATTGATGTGGCTTCAATACCTATATCGTTCTTGATCAAGGAAAGATACTAACATCTTCTATAATGCAAAACTTACCTCGAAACCATCTTCCCGCCAGGAATATTAGCGTTCCATAACGTTTATACTTTGAATCCATTAGCTATGATGCTCTTGATAAAATACAATGCAACAACGAAAACTACGATTCACCTTTCGGACTAGATGGCCACTTCATGCTATAGTCACATTGAAACCCCAAGCTTCACATGGCTCTCCTTGTACCAATGTGGACCGTCTCAATCTCAATAATCCTTGATGTCGGATGGCCAGCTTATTCCTATTTCAAGATCCACATGCGAGAACTTGATGTGAAATCCTTGATCTTGGGGGGTGGATTGGCTCTACATCATTAACTGGAGCTACTTTTCGGCATTAGCCCCATCTCCATGAATACCAGAAAGATGCTTTTATCCCCACAGGCGCTAGAATTTTACCATAGTTAGACAATTATCAAACAATGCATATTCTTACTATTATGATTATTACGCTCGGCTCTTCATGCTCCGTCTCTCCTCTGGCATTTCCGAATAACCCAATTCCATCGAGGGACTTGAAAAGCTTCATGCTAGGACATGCAAAATAAATTGAGAAAAGGCTGACAAATACAAGACCAACAACAAAATAAAACTAAAACCAAAATGACAAAAACATAACATGAACACAAAATGGCGTTGGAGGAAGCTACCGGTCAGAGCCGAGATCAATCTAATTACGCCTTTTTTAAAAGTTTCCATGTTGAATCCGGTTGCTCATGTAATATTCAGCCATTCTTGACTTAAAAATCAGCCTTGGGGATGTTTCCAATCATTGATTTTCTTCTCTAGCCTTATGAGTCTCAACAAATTCGCGTCATCATGTTGCATGCAAAATCGTAATGCTGACTAATCATGGCAGCTCATAGCACACCTCCAATTGATCAAGAAGCTAAACCCCACCTGATAATTTCTTTCCACATAGACCTGCAGACCCTTGTGGTGATTAGCCTCCAAAGATCGTCTTCTGGCTCCAAGAAACAAGCTGAGAAAAGAATAGGCATAGTCGCAGTCGAATTAAGACAAATATATTCTGTCATAACTTTTTGCATACGGATGAGTTTTGGCCCCAGTCGGGCGATGGGAAAGCTTTGCCAAAGACCTTTCCAACAAAGAAAAATCACCTGAAAACGATCTCGGGTCGGGGAGATATGATGCTTCAAATTTCGGGCTCCAAAACTGCCCAAATTGCTCTACCTTCATGCTCTGCCGTCTTTCCGAGATAAAACCCTAATATCATGCTGCATATATACTCCATTAATAATGTATATATACATATATAAATAGGTATATTGACCCATTAGGTGGCGGGACCCGTTCACGGTCTCCTTCTAAAATTAACCCATGTCCTCATGGAATTGCGTCTCTTGAAGCATTTCTTGATTCAAATCTGGATCAAAGCATAGCTCAACTCAACTCAAAACTTCAGCTCATGTAGCAACTTACTCTACCGATCATATTCCAATCTTACGGCACCATCTTACAATTGCTATCATCTTCTTGAACATGCCACAAGACCTTGCCTTCAACATCTGCGTCAAAATTTGCTTGCCTTGGCATCTTCAACCACCTCAGATATTGCTTATCCCTCTAAGGATGCCATCTCTTGGTGTCCTGCGAGAAAGAAAGATCATTAGCATCACAATGCCACAACCAAGCAGGTAACTCCCAAAGATCCATTTGCTCTACGATGCCAAGCCCGTGGCAGGCGCGGGGTTGACCCTCTAGGCATCGGGATCTTGTCAATGCTCTGCTAATTCTAGGTTGGTATGACAAACAATTGAATATGGTGAAGAATTGAATCTTCTTTGCGCGCACACTGACTAAATTGCACACTCCAAAACTCAATGAGCAAATGCGGTATCTCAATATAATCAAATACTTATTAACATCCGAGTCACTTATTCTCAATGAGTTCCACGGCATCCATGTTAACAACTCAAATCCTGAAGCTTCTTGCCCATCCATGAGCCTGCCAGTATTTGGTACATCGCCTTGCTCTTTCAGCGCACTCAGGTTGAAGTCCTCATTGACTGAGTGGGGATCCACGGCTGCCTCTTGCATGCGCCGGCTTTCGGAATCTTGGATAGCAAACATAACAATTCAAAGACCGCAAGAACCTATGGTGCAGCTAGACTATGACAATAAAAGAAACATCATGAACATCGAAACAAAGAACATAACAGTATCAAACCATCGCCGGCAAACTCGGGACAATGGGTAGCTCAGCGGCCTACATCACAGGCCACATTAGCGACATGTTGCCAGTGACTTACATTCCAAGCCACATGCCGGTGGTGGGGGTGAACCTCATTATCGTATACCCTCTTTCGATACGTCGGCCTTTGGAGGACCTCTTATGGGTTTCACAAAAGGATTGGCCGGCGTGGCAATCCACTGCCCGGGGAGAACTAAGCCCGTTAATGGAGGCCACAGAACCACAGAATCCTGAGATAAACATGAGCATCGCAGGAACAACCCTGGGCCACATAGAACACAGAAGCAGGCCAGGAGGTTCCAATAGACATAATCAAATACCAGCAGTGAAGCGATACAAGAGACCATGACATGTGTAGAGTTCATTACAATATTTATTAAACATGTGCCTAGATCATACTCTTGTACTTGTGAGGTTGCCCATACAACCTAACCATGCGAGTAGCTAACTCATTGGTGAAGATCATGATCCTGATACAAACATGTGGAGGAAGTTTGACATCGTGATGCTTCAATACTATGTCGTTCTTGATCAAGGAAGATCTTAACATCTTCTATAATGCAAAACTTACCTCGAAACCATCTTCCATGAGGAATACAAGCGTTCCATGCGTTTATACTTTGAATCCATTAGCTATGATGCTCTTGATAAGAGAAATACAATGCAACAGCGAAAACTTACGATTCTTTTCCGGACTAGATGGCTGGCGCTATAGGTCACATTGAAACCCCACGGCTTCCCTTGAAACCTGCTTATGCCAATGTGGATAGTCTCAATCTCAATAGTATGATGTCGGATGGCCCAGCTTATTCTATTTCCAAGATCCACATCGAACTTGATCAGGAAATCCTTGATCTTGAGAGAAGTTAGTTGGCGCTCTACATCTGATGCTAGACTACTTTTAGGCATTAGCCCCATCTCCATGAGCTAAGAAAAGATACTTTATCCCAAACCTTAGGAATTTTACCATAGTTGGGCAATTATCCAAACAATGCATATTCTTACTATTATGATTATTACGCTCGGCTCTTCATGCTCGGGAATCTCCTCTGGCTACGCTAGCTTCGAATGCAACCAATTCCATCAGGGACTTAGCTTCATACTAGGACATGCAAAATAAATTGAAAAGCGGCAAATACAAGACCAACAAAATAAAGCACAAAACCAAAATGACAAAAACATAACATGAGCACAGGTAAGTTAGGCACCGGTCTTGAGCCAGGATCGATCTAATTACGCCTTTTTTAAGTTTCCATGTTGAATGAGGATTGCTCTTCATGTAATATTCAGCCATTCTTGACTTAAAATCAGCCTTACGAGGGGGATGTTTCCAATCATTGATTTTCTTCTCTAGCCTTATGAGTCTCCAATAAATTCTAATCTATCATATTTGCATGCAAAAATCGTAATAGAGACTAATCATGGCAGCTCATAGCACACCTCAATTGATCAAAAGCAAACCCCACCTGATAATTTCTTTCCACATAGACCTCTGGACCCCTTGTAATTGATTTAACACTCCAAAGATGGATCTTCTGGCTCCAAAGCAAAGCTACTTGAAGAATAGGCATAGTCGCAGTCAATTCGACTCAGCATCACTTCTTTTATCATAGCATACGGATGAGTTTGGCTTGATCGGACCCATTCCGGAAAGCTTGCCAAAGACCTTTCCAACAAGAAAATCACCTGAAAAGATCTCGGGTCGCCGAGATATGATGCTTCAAATTTTCGAGGTCCAAAACTGCCCAGAATTGCTCCCTATTCATGCTGCAACGATCCTTTCTCCAAAGAGATAAAACCCTAATATCATGCTGCATATATGCCATTATTATGTATATACATATAAATAGGTATATTGACCCATTAGATTAGCGGGACCGTTCTGATCTCTCCTTCCTAAAAAATTAACCCATGTCCTCATGGAGTGCGTGATAATTCTTGAAGCATTTCTTGATTCAAATT